>JAOPUI010000047.1:1726925-1740683 GCA_027123135.1 Urophycis floridana
ATTTCTCCTAACAGAACCCCCCCCCCCCACACACACCCTTCTGATTCCTAGTGCTACTCTTCTCTGTCCAGCTGCTTATTTAAACTAGGCCACTGGCACTTTCACTTGCAGCTACTCTCATTGTTTGCTTCAGTTGCCCTCAGCCTCATGAGCAAGTCAATTTGGATGAAGGCTAAATTACTTGAGGAGTGTAACATACGTCCCCCCTTCTCCTGGCATGGTTTGCCCAAGTAAACGTTCATGATAAAAGGGACGCCATCTTGTCTGCTCTTCCAGCTCCGCAGCTCTGCAGAGATATGTACAACAGACACATAGCATATATTACCCCCATGGCTCCAGGGTCCCTGGGGGGAGGGGACAGTATTGATCCAGCCCTGATCAACACCACCGGGTCACGCCGTCACCACGGTTACGGACAGTAACCGCTGGACCACAGCCCACGCCACAGCAGTATCCATGGCTACCGCATGGCTTTACATGTGTGGTGCGGGAGCTTGATTCCAGACAACACACAGACACAGCTGGCCATGCGATAATCGCCTATAGTCTCCGACTGTGCCATATTATCCACCCTCGATTCCGATTGTGGTGCAATTATTTACCCCACTACTTTCATACTCTGACTAAATCACTAAATGTCAACATGATTGCTCATGTCATAACATGTTTAATTTGGACTCTACACACGTATACACAGTAGAAGATGGAGAAGATCCCATCTTAGTCATCCCTAGCAACCACTCACCTTCTGTGGTGGCATTTATAGACATAATTTATTGTTGGTACGTTATTGGTCTATGATATGGATAAGACACTCAAATATGATTTTCAGCAATCTATCCTCTTTGATATCAATTTTGTTTTTAGAGAAATTAAAATGTCTGCTCTGTCTATCAGTGATGTAGAGATAGGGATAAATGGTGAGAGTGCAGGTGTCTCACTTGGATCTGCCACTTTCAATGACATCAATGTCAAAAGAAGAAATCCATGCAGGCAACAATAGCTCAGGAGAGCGCAGGTGGTGTGGAAACTGCAAGGTTGCTGGTTCACTCCCCTCCTGTTGAGCAAGACATCCAACTGGTACCGACAGCTGCTGGTATATGTGTGTGCGTGGCAGAATTTGTGGAATTGCCTAAAATTTTTTGATTGGCTTGAAATGTGGTCTCTAATGTACAGATTTAGTTATCGCCTGGGTTCATTAGATATTATTAGAAGGCAATATGGAGTCACGTATGCCTCAGAAGGCTCAATGTTTCCCCAGATATAAAAAACTCTACGTTATGCAAATATAACCTGCAGGTTATGATAATATAAACAGTACTTCATGAACTACCATAGAACAGTAGGGCAGACAGATACTCTACTCAAGTACTCTAGTGGGTGTCCAATCAATACAGTATGACATCAATACATCTCCTTCCTGAGAGGAAGGCTCCTGGCCAAGATGAACCTCTTTATGGGCCATATTCACCTAGACGCCATCTTGATTCATCTTCCAACACTAGCAGTGATCGAACTAAATGTGGAATTCTGCATTTCAGTTCCATCATCCGGCTGGCTTTTAGAACCAAGATGGCCGCTCAGTGAATAAGGCCCATGGAGACTGTGTCTGCTCCGGCAGAGCGGGACATCTACTTCCGAGGAAGTGGTTTTCCTTCAACACGAGAGGCTCAAACAAGAAATTAAAAAACCCTCTCATTGATGCTTCACATGAACGCTCTCGTAAGCATATAGATCAATATTGTTCCAGCAGCAGGCTTCTGAGTAGACAGGTCAAGTCGGTCTCTTAATAAAACAAACAATTGACTCCATCACCACATTGTTAACCCATTCAACAACACACTAGCAAGATGACTCACAATATGAGGTAACTTTGACTTTGAATATGAATGCATTCCCCACACGAGTGATTTCATTGATGGTCAATGTTCTTACCTCATCCATCTTATTTTCTTACATTATTTACCTTTAACGTTTTAGAGATAGCAGGATATGCTTCTAAACTGCGATTTTATATCCATTGAGGACATTTTGAAACTTAAGGTCTCCAGTTTATTTGTGTTTTTATTGGGCCATTTGTTCAGCTGCAATTGTTGTAAAGACATCTCTCTCTCACACACACACACACACTTTGTTAAATGAGGTTGTTTTTAGACAAACCCAATCTTATTCCACTCGATGCTTTACAAACTACATTTCCCATCAATCAAGCACCAGGTGAATTACTATTTCCGTGACCCAGCATCCATTAATGTAGTCCTGGTCTCCACGTGGAATCAGGGAAAGACACATATTCTCCTGCAGCTCTCACTACACATGCACACACACCTTACACACACACACACCCTACTACCACCGCATCGCTCTGCCGCAGAGCCTGTTCCCTAGCAACCACCTCCGGACAGCAGGACCCTCCCCCATCACCATGGAAACCAGCCAGAGCCTACACAAAAATGCCAACCTGAATGTGAAAATGAGTACCCTGATAAATAGGCCCTCTCTGGTTGTCATTTTCTTCATTGACAAACTTCCACACACACACACACACACACACACACACACCTACTTCCACCCTTCATTTCACCCTACATTCTCCACACGTTCCTCAGGGGCTTTCTGATAATAAAACTGGATCGCTCCCAGATCTCTTGAGAACAGCCAGCCCTTACCCAAGTCTCTTTTCTGTGACACTCAATTTTTTTTTTTTTTTTTGGGGTGGGGGTGTCACAGCTTCACTTCTCAACATGGTATGCAATCTAAAGAGTGAGGAATAATGTCATTAGGGTAAGTGGAGTGGGGCATTTTACCTATGGGGATTTTACCCTAAAATAAATAAATAAAATGGAGGGAGATGGGTTAAAGGTGGACAGTAGACGCATGGCGAGCAGTGGGTGCATGGGGGACAGAGCCAGTGGAAGTAGGTTTTAGGAAAGTGCTCAGGGGTAAAATCAATAAATTGGATGAACCGAGCGAGATGATGATGATGCTGCATAACAGAGGACAAATCCTTTTCCAGATCAGTCAGAGGGCTGATGTTATATATTGAATGTCTAACCACAATTTGTTTACACAGTGAATAAGGATACAGGGAATTGAGGAACATAACTGAACTCAAAATCTTCCCGGCTAAAATGAAAAAAAGAAAACAACGAAAGCTATTGGGTTACTTTTTCAACAAATGAAAAAAAAAGATGGGTTAAATGATAATCGATTATGTTAAATTATGACTTGAGAGCTTCTGAAATATGATTACATCTCGTGGTTGGAGAGAACAACCCACCAGGATCCGTTCTACTTTGGAATACTATGACCACAAACTGACAGACAAGGCCCAATACTACGAGTGTAGCACACAACACTAGTGTACAAATATAGTATAGTTTACATGCAATATATTCACCTCCAGCAGCATTGAGCAGTGGCAGCCAGGGCCCTTTCAACACCATGGGTATCGTGATGTGTAGGAAACCCATGTGACCACAGCACAGAGATGCATACACCACTGAGAGGGACAACGTTCAGCATCAAACCCACGGCATCCTTAGGGCCCCCAGGAACCTTCTCATTTCAAAAAAGGACCCCTATGCATTCATGCGGATGCATGATGGATACCTCGGCCACCCAGCTGGTACAGTCCACTAGGTAGAATCATCTTTTAACATATGGCTGGACACTCGCACCCATGTGATGTCACTCATGGATACATTTAAAAATGGTTTGTAATGGCTGAACACTATCATACCTGGTGGTGAAACAGCGGCCCCATTTGACGCACATTGTCGCCTTTATGTACAGGAGGGTGAAGAGAGACAGGACAGTGGGTTGATGAAGAAGAGAGGGAATGACACATAACACAGCACACGGCCACGTCGAGACGGAGTCAGTCCACACAGCCTCGCTACATTAGCGCTCTGTGCGTTAGCTCCGTCGAAAACATTCCCAATCCTATTCCGGGCTGCGGCCCAAAAAATAACGAGAACTGAAATTCCCCATTCGGAGTGCTTTGTGCGCAAGCCAACCAGGTTCGATGGACACACAACGTGAGGCGCCAGGAGGAGGAGGAGGAGTCGAACCGACGACCTACCATTTTCCCGTGGACGGTGTACAGCCGCTTGACGACGCCCGAGTCCAGCTTGATGGCGTCGGTGATGTCGCTCATCACCTGGTCGAAGGAGTGGGCCGTCTTCTTGTTCAGCAGGATGCGGACCGCCTTGCGCGGCTTCACGCCGCTGCGGACGATGGTCACCAGCTTGGGCCGGATGAAGTCCCGGCTCTCGGGGGCCGGCCCCAGCTTGGCGCCGCTGCTGCACAGTGGCGCCGGGGAGCGGGCGGACGCGGCGGTCCTGGCGCCCACCGACCAGTTGGGGTTGACGTTCTTGGTGTAGTCAACCATCTTGTAGGGCTCGATGGAGCCACACACGTAGCTCTCCCCTGCAAGGGGAGACGAGGGGCGAGAGAGGGAGGCGCGCGCGCACACACACACACACACACACAGTCATGTGATGAGTCAGGCTTGGACCTGGACCTCAGGACTGTACCGGATCTTTAAGTACGACACGTATGAACATCTGGACGGGAGGGACATGTATAGGGGGTCTCGCTCTCTCCGTCTGTGTGTGTGTGTGTTGTTGTCTAGCTGTGATATAGACTATAGAGTTATTATAGACTATTGGATGACGCGATGTAGCACTTTTAACCAATACAATTTGCGACTCTAATGTAATTCGAGGAGAGGCACCTCGATCAACGCTCACCCTCCACCAACTGGTCGATGCTGGTGACTTTCGCCGTCCCGTCTAATGAGTAGATGGTCCGCACCCCCTGGGGCAGGTTCACGTTGTCGGACAGAGCTCGGGTCAGGTCGGCCAGCAGGGCGTCCAGCGAGCCGAACCGCTCCTGGGAGATGGCGTAAACGATGCCGTTGAAATAGCGGTCCCCGTTGCGGTAGAAGCGGACCTTTTTGGCCTTCTTCTCGGAGCTGAGCGTGCGCAGGGTGCGGGTCCGGTACAGGCTGCAGTGCGCGCTGTGCGTGGGACTGGGGAGCCCGGTGCCCCGGGAGCCCCTCCGGGCGGACCTCTGCGTCTTGTCCCGCTCGTCGAAGTGCTCGAGCTCCATGGCGAGACGATAGTAGTAGGCCTAAAACGGCTTCAAACTTAAACAGACAGACAATGCTTTATCAATAAATAATGGGGCCGAATAGGCGAGTGATACGCGCATCGTAGGGATGCGCGCAGATATTCTATGAAAAGAATAGGTGACATGCCACGCCCATCCCATGCTCCATCACCCAAATCAAATATATTGATTCACCGAATTTTGTAATCCTCAATTTCCAAACGCAATAAGCCTACTTGCAAAAGATAGACACACCATACAACCACATTCGACCTAATGTGACAATCACAGGCAAACTAACTGAAAAATATGAGACGTTATCTATATGGATCAAATTTGGAATTTTCTGGTATAAGATTGTCTTATTATTATCCTTACCAAAAGACTCGAACAGAGAAGCAATGCCAATGTAGAAATCCTCCGTCGCTTATAGTGTTCGTCACTTTATCATGTATTGACCGGATCACCAGGAACCGGTGTGTGTCTCTTTGTTGGCCGGTAGTAGTAGCACCGGCTGTTTTCTTCGCTCTGCAGTGGATGAGCACGCTGCTGCTGGTGCGCGTGGCTGGGAGAGACCCCCCCCCTACCACCAGCACCACCACCAGCACCACCACCCAGCGCGCACCCCACACCTCCCCCGTTACGCGCAATGGGAAAAAAAAACCTTGATTGGAGGCGCGTTCATGTGGCGTCAAACAATATCCGCCGTGGTGTGTTTGTCTCGTTTAACACTTGACGAAGCCTCGATAAACCCCGAACGTTGAGTTCATTTCCACACGCTGCTCTCACGCAGAAAGGTGTCCTCCGCCATCTTGATCAAGGTGTCGAGGAAACGGTGCTCGTTAGTTAGTTAATTATTTAATTAAGGCTAACCTCCACGAGGAGATCCCGGGGACCGCGTGCTCACCCGCAGAACACCATTCTGCACGAGAGCTAATAGACGCCACTTAACTATGCCGAGAAGAGCCAGTCGAGGGTAATGTGCACGTGTCGCCATCCCTCAACATGACGGCGTCACACACATGCACTTCATATCTGTACACGGTAACATACACACGCACATTATATATGTACAGGGTAACACGGAGCCACGTGTAGCTGTCGTTTACACGTCAGCCTTTGTGGAACGTTAGGCCTATACGTGCAATGACTGTCTGGTCTATTTATCTGAAATATAACATGTTAGGCCTAATTCAACGCAAATATGGTCAAATCAAAGATATTTGACCTACCGTTTTTAAGTCTATTCATCGGAATTTATATATGCTAGCCCTAGTTCAACACATAATGGTTCAAATCAAAGATATTTGATCTTGGTTTGGTGGATCATGTAAATGGCCAACTTACAGAACTACTGGTTATATTTTACTTGGCCAAATGCTCTAAATTGGTGTGGCCCACTCGGAGCTACATTGTATCTAAGAACCTGACATTGTCTGTCGATTAGGACCAACCTTTGTATCAAACAACTTTAATCCAATCCACATACTTTATTGTTTATAGATGAAATCATATTAGATTATACAACAATTCAACAAAACCCTTTACTGTTAACACTTTTCATATCTAATGTATTTGACTAACAGACATAAGAGTGCAGAGTGCTGCACAAGCTGGGCTTGTTCGCCAAAAATGTAAAATGACTTCAACATCATATAATCAATCTACTGCACACTCTTGACCAAGATGTGTTCCATGATCCATGATTCCATGGTCCATGATGAGATTTCAGCCTGGATTGTAGTCTGATTGAGTTTACTTGTTTTCTAGCCCGAGCAAAGAGGAGGCTGAGAAAGAGGATGGGGAAGACCTTCACAACAACAGTGGGCTGCAGGCGTCTCTTCATTCACGCAAAGAGCAGAAGAGAAGGTGGGAGGGGGGCAACATGTGTCTGTCATCTATTGCTATCGTCATGGATACCCGTTTTGGTGACTGTGTGTTACCACTGGCCATCAGACTCCACATCAGGACCTCCTGTCGGAAGCTGTGTGACCTCCTGCCGTTCGTAGGAGGTCCCCTCCACACAGCGACCACCCTTGAGCTCACTGCGAGATACATCAGCTACCTGAACACCAGCCTGCCCCCAGACCTGCTGACCACAGTAGATAGCCTGTCTTGCCTGTTCATGTACCGGTCTGTCTGTCTCCTCTGTTTTGTCTGTGTTCTCTACGTCTGTGTGTCTGTCGTCTGTCTGCCTTTCCGTCCGCCTGTCTGTTCAGTCTGTCGGTCTGTGTGTCTGTTCATCCATCAAATCTTGAATAAACCTACTGCTTCATTCAAGGTAGGCCAAGCTAAATACTCGACTCTGAACGCATAAGATGCTGCATGTGTATTGTCTCCAGGCCAATAAAACGGTTGAGCAGAACATGAAGAGCTCATGGAAAAAGACAAAGAAATCATCCAAGAAAAGGTTAGAGGCTACAATATCAACAAGTTCCTTCTGGCTGCTGAACAATAGCAACGCTTTACATGCACTTTCTCGTCCCGTGACCCTAGAAGGACAATGCTTCTGAAGAGGAACACAACACAGATGTCCAAACCATCTGCCCAGAAGACCCCTGACAGTAAGATTAATGGTTGTTTCTTATGTCTCCCTAATTTTGCATGCATGTTAATGGGTTCACAATGTATTTGTACTGCTCATTTGTTGATATATATCTTTTTTCAATTGCACATTTCTTGTCTTGCATATTTCTTCTGTCTTCATTTTTAAAAGAAAAATCTTGGTTGTTCCTTCTATTATTGTCCTCTACTTTCTGGTTTGAGTGACATCCAGGTTTTCCACAACCATTTTATCTTTGCTTCATGGTATTCTCAGATGCTGCTCTCAGGTGGAACATCCAGCCCATGCTGAGTGTGTCGGCCGACCAGCCCCATGTCCAGACCCCCACCCTTCGTCTTGCCGTGCAGCCTTCCCCTCCACGCCCGCCCCCTGCAACCGGCCCCGTTGTCATGCCAATACTGCTGGACAAGTCGTCCGTCCCCCGTGGACAGATGCTGCCTCTGTGTCTGGAGCAGTCCTACTCTTCCTCCTCCTTCTCCTCCTCCTCCTCCTCTCCCCCCTTCCAGTATGTCCAAAACAACTGGATCTCCCCCACCCCGCGTGCATTCTCTAGTCCGGCCTTCCCCGGCTCCACCTTCTGTAGCGCCGCCTGCCCCGGCGCCGCCTTTAACTCCATGACATCATCCACAAACGTCAGCCGGACTGTGGTCCCGCCAGAGGCCCCTGGCGCCACCGCGGGGGGCGAGTCCGTAGCCAATCACGTTGTGACGTTGCAGATACTGGACAGCGCCGCCCCCGACGTGGCCGATTCCGGCGCCGCCGAATTGGCGATGACGACAGCGGTGAACTTGGACGCGGTGTGGGACCCCCAGGACCAGACCATCGTGCTGAGCTTCAGCCTGCCCCCCGCTATCGGTGATGTCACAACTGCGCAGGTGCAACACCTGCCTCTCGAGCCGCCGGTGGTGCAGGGGAGGGAGAACGCCGCCGCCGCTGCCGTCGTGACGGCGCCGGAAAGGTGGGAGCTGTCGCACGACGCTCCAGTCCAGCAGAGCGGTGTGAGCGCTAGTCCAATCATGGCGGATGTTCAGGACACGGTGAGCCCCTATTGGCTGGACCTGCTGCTGGAGGACAGCCTATGCATCCCAGAGGCCATACTTGAAAACAATCAGCCGGTGGAGAATCACTCCAACAGCCAAACACACGACACACTGTAGGCCAGTGTTATTTTATTTATTCACACCTATTTTTTTTTTTTTTTTAAGATTGGAATATTTTTCTTCTGTCACTTTGTAACTAGTTGGCCACTTTAATATTCCGACGTTATGTAAAACTTAAACGTGAACATTCGCTCAGCAGAATGGCATTTGTTTTTCCAGCATTTTTAATGTTTGTGTGATCCATCGCTGTAATTTCATGTTAAATACCCGATCTGTAAATTTCCATTGACACTTTTGACACTCGTTTTTTTGGCTTGACATTAAAATCACATTTGAGCAACAGCACTATAATTTAGTGAATGATGAATTAAACTATATTGGTTTTTACATTATTGCCTATTACTACCATCCGATGGATGGATGGATCCAAATACTGACATTACTACCAGTATTTGTATTTGGTAGATCTTAATATCTCTAAATGTATGTATCATATTAATGAGGAAGCTATATTGAAGTGAAGTCAAAAACGTATTAGTTCACTTGGAAACCGTTAATTCCTGTAGCAGAGGTCATAGCCCTTACCGTACTTGTTGTAATACTTTTAAGCCACTAGGTGGGGATGTAGGGCTGCAATCAACTTCTATGTTGGATAACGACGAAGACAAACAATCACATTAACACTGAAACCTTTATTTCACATCTTGTTAGTAAGAAATGGTGTAATGAAGTGATGGTTCATTCCTCTAGAATGATCAAATATCACCCAGGAACAGCGTTCCTGGCATCAGTGCTTAAAACGTTAGCAAAGGGTCATATTCAAGCCACACATCAATTATTTGCATTTTACTTACATGTACTCTTTGTAACATCCACAACATACAGGCATCGACAGCTTTTCAAATATATTGGTACTACACTCTTCCGGGTATAGTGTTGACTACAGCAGTAGCGGTCGCTAACGGTTTCTGTTACAATACAATTGATCGATAAACGTTTACAAAACCCCTCCAAATGTAAAGTTCATCGCAAATCAACTAGGCAGTTGCAGGCACAATAGGTAGCATATAGGGCAGAGCTGGCAGTAAAGTTGGGATGAACCGTGAGTTTGGCCCTCCTGTCACAATCGGTATGAGAAAATAAAGCCAGAGCAGTTACAAAAAGGTAGTCACAAAGAAAAGCCACCGACGTCAGCTTTGAGAGACGACCGAGACTTGGTAAAAATGTCAGACTGGGCTTTGAGTCTGACAGACACATTAAAGCTTTCTTCATAGTTTGGAAAATAATATGCAATCACAGCTCTCGACAATTATTCATCATTATTATCATTGAATGTATATTGATATATCCGTTACGGTGCGGAGGTCCCCTGGACGCGGTGGACGTTGAGAATTAGTACACCACAAGTTCTTCCTGAAAAACCAAACCGTTAAAGGGTAAAGTGCTCAGAACCAGTGAATTCAAAATCTAAAGAGCATGTCTTTGAATATAAACATTTGTCATAAATAAAGCTTATTAAATATAGATGTTTTCTTTTTTTGGTGAGAATCGACATGAGAGGAGATACGCGTTAAGGCCATGCGACGTGGAGGGATCTGGCGACGGCTACTTCTTCAGCTTCTCCACTTGTTTCTCGGGCCCCGGTGCATCCTGGAGCTTGTAGTCCTCCAGCAGGGCCGCAGCCGTCTGCTTGCCCGTTCTCTTCACCACGGCCTTGATGCCCAGGTTGTCGATGTTGAAGGCCGTCACGCCCACGTTGATGGCGGAGTTCACGGCGAGGTCGGTGGCCTGGCCGGCTGCCGAGCCGTACCTTGGCGAGAGAGAGAGAGAGAGAGAGAGAGAGCGACAGGGAGGGTGTGTGGGAGAGAGGGAGAGAGAGCGAGAGAGAGAGCGACAGGGAGGGTGTGTGTGAAAGAGGGAGAGAGAGCGAGAGATTTGTGGTTGACAGAGAAAGTGGAACCGAGAGAGACAGAGGGGAATTTGTGGAAAGACAGATGGGGAAAGGAGAGAGAGAGAGATTCATAGAGAACAGGTGGTTGATGGAGAGACAATGGCAGAAAAAGAGGAAGGAAGGATGGGTAGAAAGAGAAATACGTTCACCAACAACAGGTGAATGACAGAAAGAGGCAGCGGAAGAGGATGTGATGAAAAGACAGGAAAGCAATGGCAAAGACAAAAGAAAGAGGAGACAGAGGTCAAGCTGGGACAGGGTGACATGCCAGGTAGAATTTCAACCATGCAGTGTCAACACACGACCATCAAGTAATCATCACAAACCCATTCACTATCCCAAATCACCACCACTCATAACAGCTATTATCTGTGCGGCAATTATGGACCGCAAAATGGTTCCCCTCTGAGACGTTTTAATAACAATACTATAAATGATCTGTGAATAACTGAAGGGGATTGGGGGGGGGGGAGGGAGCCAGCAGGGGGAAAGCTTTTGGGGAGTATGCGAGGGGTACAAATGAGGGAATTAACCCCCAGCCACAATAACACCACACTGTTGCATTCTGGGAAATCAGTAGAGAACAAGTTTAATGCTGGACGTGAAGTAGAGGAGATAACAGCAGGAGATTAATTGGTTTAGTTAGGGAAGAGGAGACTCCTTCTCACGAGGGAGCTGTGGGGGGGCTCTGGAGACCCCTAAATCTGTGAAGTAAGAGGAAAATATGAGCCGTTGTTTGCCTTCTGTGTTCAAACGCATACCGTCCTTTTCCCAACGCAGACATCTGAGACCGGTCTTGCATGCAACGTTTCGGGACATTTTGTGAATGTTTTCATTCACCAAACAGACAAATGGAAAGCCTTACTTGTGTTTTATGGTGGTGACGGTTTCCGAAGCCACGTTCGTCGTGATGTTCTTTGCTGCGTACTCCAAGCCGGTCCACATGGTGGCGAAGCCTTTTGGGAGAAAATGGGAGTTTTTTTTTTGGGGGGGGGGGGGCGAAAAAAACTTTAATGGCATCCTAACCCCTCAGCAGCCCGAATGTCCACTTTGAATTAAGGTAGATTGTATCTATAATAAGCATTACATCAAGCACAACACAATACCCTGCTGGTAACTGCTGGTTCTTTCAAATTAGGTCGAAGTACCCACTTTACTTTTATATGACGTCATGTTTTAATCACTCATTCCTTTCTATTTGAATATTTTAATTTGATCCCATGCTTTTTGTATTGCATGCATCATTTGATTGATTTCAACCAACCTTAGTCCGACTTTTGTGTTGCCCAACACTTACAAATAATAAAGGGCACTTGAGTAATGAATTCATAGTATTTTCTATGACATTACCTTGCACTCCACTGGCTGCCACCACCATGGCACCGTCGATGTTGGAGCGGCCATCTTTGTCCTTCTTCATGGACTCCGGGATCAGTTTCCCGCCGTGTTTTTTCACATGAGGTGCGAGTTCACGACCGACGCAGCCCGCCACGGTACAAACCCCATCAACTGTAGGGTTTAGATAGGCCATTAAGGAGCAGGTAGGGATTAGACAGTACAGACAGGCCATTAAGGCGCAGGTAGGGATTAGACAGTACAGACAGGTCATAAAGAGCAGGTAGGGGTTAGACAGTACAGAGACAGGTCATAAGGAGCAGGTAGGGACTAGACAGTACAGACAGGTCATTAAGGAGCAGGTAGGGGTTAGACAGTACAAAGACAGGTCATAAGGAGCAGGTAGGGGTTAGACAGTCCAGACAGGTCATTAAGGAGCAGGTAGGGGTTAGACAGTCCAGACAGGTCATTAAGGAGCAGGTAGGGGTTAGACAGTATAGAGACAGGTCATTAAGGAGCAAGTAGCGGTTAGACAGTACAGAGACAGGCCATTAAGGAGCAGGTAGGGGTTAAACACTATGGAGACAGGTCATTAAGGAGCAAGTAGCGGTTAGACAGTACAGAGATAGGTCATTAATGAGTAGCTAGGGGTTATACAGTGAATACAGAGACGGATCATTAAGGTGCAGCTGGGAGCTAGGATGTGAATACAGAGACAGATTAACACTGACGCCAAAGGTGTAAAACTTCAGGTTGGTGAAATCAAGAGCATGCTTTTCAAAGTGAAAGCCTCAACCCTCAAGTGGTTCTCATTGATCAATATAAATACACACATGGGGGGGGGGAACTTTTACTTTGAAAACTTTGAAATTCCACTTGGTCAATAGCCATGGAGATGGAAATCCTCACCAAGGAACTGGCTGACACGGACAGCTCCCCCGGTGGCCTGCTTGGCGACCTGCAGACTCTTGGCCACTGTGGGGTTGACCTGGGTGGGTGTGTCCTCCGGCGTGATGTGCTCCCGCAGTTTGGTCGCCCCCTTCTGGATGGCTATGCCGGTGTACTCTGCGCCCTTCACCAGACCCCAGCTCAGCCACGACGCCCCTGGAACACAACAACCACAGCCGACCACGGTTCGTCAGTCCGTCCATGGGCCGATGGCGGTACTCAAGGTACCATCTGCTAGCATCCGGCTAGCTCAGGCTAGCTCCGGTCCAATAAGATGCAAGACCCCACACCTGTGAGGATGCCACTGGCCACTCTCTCGCTCCACTCAGGCAGGCCGTTGTCTTCATCCGCATCGTCCCCGGCTGCGGCCTGCTGTCCCTGGGCAGGGACCACTGCGGTGGCTGCCCCCCGCTGCGGGGCCAGAGGGACCTTCTGGCTGAGGTTGATGGAGTCGTCCGCCTCATCTGGGGGCTGACAGCAGAGACACATCAACCCACGCGCACCTGAACACGTGCGTCACTCGGAAACACACCGACACACGCAACCCTGAAAAAAACACACGCACCCAGGTGTACACAGCGGAGCAGAGGTCTCGGCTCGTCTCTCAATACTTATCCATGTCTCTCCTTCTCTCCCTCTCTCCCCCGTTTCTTTCCCTGTCATTTTGAGACACTCTCTCTCTCTCTCTCTCTCTCTCTCTCTCTCTCTCTCTCTCTCTCTCTCTCTCTCTCTCTCTCTCTCTCTCT
>JAOPUI010000047.1:1868594-1887119 GCA_027123135.1 Urophycis floridana
CTGGCCTGGGAACGCCTCGGGATCCCCCAGTCAGAGCTGGCTGATGTGGCCCGGGAAAGGGAAGTGTGGGGTTCCTTACTCGAACTGTTGCCCCCGCGACCCGACCCCGGATATAGCGGTTGAAAGTGAGTGAGTGAGTGAGTGAGTGAGATATTCGTCATCTTGAAATTGTTTTGTTTGGATGTGTCATCAGACCAATGCTCTTCATCTGCAGGCCTCCAGGAGGAAGACTGCCTGCTCCAGATGGCAGCAGAAGTAGAGCCCACACAGGAACCTGAAGCGCTTCAGTCTAAGGATGTGAAGAGGACAAAACAGAAGCAGCCAATCAAAACCGCTGCTGCAAGGCATTCTGTGAGAGTGAGTCTCACTAAACCTACCGCCAAAAAGTTGAGGTGAGTCAGGAACATACTGCATCAAGAAAAAATGTACTCCCAAAGTATTTTATTTCTATAATAGATAGGCTACAAACAATATTTTTAGTATATATATTTAACAGCTGTCTTACTATACAAAGTATGCGTAGAATATTACGTGAATTAAGTTATTTGCTCACACATAAATGTGTGTAACAACAACAGTGAGTCAGTTTGTGAAAAATATGATAAATAATGTTTGTATTGTTGGTATTTCATACAACAGGCCTCCTGCTAAAGCCAAGAAGCCAAATGCCAAAATAATCAAGTCGCACACAGGGAATGGTTTGTACCCCAAAACGAATGTGTCAAACTCTGTTCACAGGGGAGAGGAGCTCTGTTGATAGGGAGCAGAAGGTTGTGCCTTGTCTATCTGCCGCACCACCGGGCTGGTGCTGCCACTCTCGCGCTTCGCCATGGTGAGAGACATTCACGACCAACTCAGGGAGACCGACCGATTAACCTGGGAGATGGAGAGAGACAGCGCGTCACACAGGTGGCCTCCAACGCATCACCCACTCACTCTCAGCCGTCAAGATTCACAAGGGGGGCTTCGTTCGGCGTGGAAAACATACATTCTACGTTGGCGAAAGTTAAACAAGGAATTACAAAAACATACTGAAAATGAATCACAATCACACGCTTGTGTAAAATAAAAAGAAATACAAAATGAATCCATCAAACAAAGATGGCCCACAGAGAGGAATTTACTGTTTCCTAGAACTGGGCCCTAGAATGCCAGCTATCCCTCTCCTCCAGCAAAAAACAGATCTACCCACAACTACTGCAAGAGGCACACAGAGAGACAGAGGGTGTGAAAGAGGCAGAGACAATTAGACAGAGGGTGAGAAAGAGACCCACGGACACCGATAGACAGGATGAGAATGAAACAGAGAGACAGGGACAGAGAGATGAGTGGGGTTTTGAGAGACCACAGCCTCCATCGCCATCAGGGTGTCCAATATCTCTCGCCCCATCCTTTCCCCCTGACCTCTCTTTCTTTCTCTCTGTCGACCCAGTCCTCCCTCTCTCGCCCGTTCTCTTTTCTCGCCCGTCCTCTTTCTCGTCCGGTCCAACGCGAGCGGCAGGAAAAAGTGACTCAGAACCACCGCTGCCCGAGTCCAGGAGAGACAACAGGAACAGAAAACTACGGCCCAAAATAGACTGCACAGCAAAACGCCTGAAATGTCAACAGTGCGCCGTGTATTCAGCCCATGTAAAAACCCTCTGCAGTGGAGGGAGGCGGGTTATTACCTTTACCTTATCTTCAACACGGCCTCAAGATGATTAACCAACAGCACAGCAGCTCCCTCGTTCCAGTCGACAGCAAAACAAACGCAACCGAATACGTGTGATAAAAAATGAATATCTACGAAACAAGCTTTTCAAAATGTTTCAATGTGACATTTTGTTGATTCGTTTGATTTTCACTGTTGTACTTTATTGTGTCGATAAGTCTCAAGAAAAGTGCTATAAAAATAACATGTAGTGTTACAAACACAAGAGAGAGAGCGAGAGACTGCGGGACCCCCTACTGTGGCTAAAATGAGGTGGAACGACAAGGAAGCCATTCAAAATAAATGCTCATTCTGATGGGACACTCGGGGCGAGTAAGCAGTTCCGTGTTGCATAACACCCGCGTTGTTATTTAGCGTTTCTAATTTAGAGTTTAGCGCCCGTCCCACCACAGCGGGGCCGAAGGACGGCGTTACGGGACAGCAAAGATGCTGTTGCCCGGTGCAGGCGTATCAGTGGGTCAACCACAGATTACTGATACAAACCAAATGCCACAGCGCATCCGTCATATCACGTACAAACACAACAGATTACAGCGCACGCACACTCACGCGCACACACACACACACACACACACACACACACACACACTCTGTCTGTCTCTCTTCTGTAATCTAATCTGATTCTTTTTGTGGAATGCCCCCACTCAATACAGATTTTCCGTACACGATTTGTCCACTATAATCGTTTTTTGTTTTTTTTTCCAACAGCAGCATTTTGACCGCCATTCTGTAAAAATTACGTATTTCAGAGCACACAGAGCTCTGCTGCAGGGGGAACAATCTTTCACAATCACACAGTCAAAACTGTTCTTTTCAGTGCCTTTTTATGCTTCCATTATAACCCAATTACGGTACTGAAATTCTATTTGAACTTTTCTTACCAAGTCAAACTCATCTCAGTGGTTTTTTTTAACAGCAGTTCATCAAAGTTCACCACAGTTCCAGTCTTAAAGGCTGCATAATCAGACCCCCGCCCCGCAGCCTGCTGAAGGGCTTAAAGGGAAGAAAAAAAAAAACGGGGAGAAACCTTGAGAAGGATCACAGATCTAGGGATGGCTAGGAGTGTCACAAGTGCCTGATGGGCAGAAGCATCACTATTATCACAAGACTTGGTTCTAACTCGGGTCATCACAAAACACACCGATATGGTGGATCTGACATCTGACAGCTCAGCAGCCTACGATGATAAAGCAGCCGCTAGCAGCTTCTCCCCTGATTCAATACCCTGAGAAGCAGAAATGGGCTTGTGACCGCCACCCACCAGACCCACCGCACCACAGCCACACTTGACACCCCACCGACAAATACTGCACCTGGTCGGGGCGGGCAGACCCCGTCAGTTCTGCTCACACCACGTCAGTGCTAGCCAAAATGGCTGCCCGACATCCTGAAGTTCAGAGTTCTATGGAATAGAACAGGATGATTTGGGTTTGCTGGTAAGATCAATTGGAAGAAAGGGGGAGTTCTAAGAAAACCCTCGAGAACTAAACTAAACTGAACACACCTTTGCTGTTGCTGGGGTCAGTGTGGGGCCTCATGGCTCACATTTACAATACATTTGCATTAAGCAGGAGCTTGTATCCAAAGCAACATAAGCGTGATTTGTTTGTGATTTGTACATTAGAGATAGTGAATGCACACCAACCCCATGTAATGTTTCATGAGATCCGATGTCCCACTTACTTCAGCAAAATGTACATTTAGTAATTGTATAGCTTTTATCCAAAGTGGCTTAAAACAAGGTGGAGACCGATCAGCGCATGTGATCAATATTAAATATCAATAAGACGATCAAAATTGCAGCAGCTACAAAAACAACTGACAAGAGCAGTGCAGAGTAGCCATAGGAGTCAGAACACAAGGTGAGCAGAATTGTGTCCTATATTCTCATGTCCCACGTTCCACCTTCGAGAGTGAACAACGGCAACAGCACGAAGAGTGTGTTTTGTTTCCATTTAAAGTGGTTCTCAAAACGTTGTCTCATGTTGCACCGCACATCTCATATCCCATATGTCCTAACCCCGGTCTTCCCCAGCCAGTCTGTTCAGGAGGGGCTAACTGCGTCATGCTAGTCCAGGTCTGAGATTCAACCGACCAGGACTCCTTCCTTATCTCAACCAGAGGATGTTATTCCGTCTGTGTCGACAGGAAGCAGTAGAAAAAAAAAAAAAGCAGGAAGTCTTCTAGCCCCCCCCCCTCCCCCCATTCTTCTGGGGTCCTATGCTGACCCCCAGCTGTCAGAGATCATACACCACCTGTCTCCCTGGAGGCAGCTAGCTGGTCGCTAGCAGCTCTCTCCCTCTCCCTCTCCCTCTCTCTTGCTGCAACTTTATGGACTTGTCTGGGGTTCACTCCCACAATGCATTGCTTTCCATCAGGTTGTTACCCTGACCCACACCACGCCTTAACAGACATGAACAACCCAATACATAAACAGAGCCCTCTCAAGCTTAAACCTAACCTTAACTTTAACTCCTCCAACGCTAGAATCTACCATGTTTAACCTAATGTGTGCATTTCAGATGCATGGCAGTAGTTTAAAGACTAGAGGATAAATTCCTCTGGTTGCAACCCTCTCTTGCCTGCTGCCTCACATATGAGAGTGAAGAGCAGACTCATAAGCAGCTGTCTCTCTCTCTCTCTCTCTCCCTCCCTCTCCTTTTCTCTCCTGCCTCTCGCCCGCTCTGCAAAAAAAAAAAAAAAAGGCAGCATAGCTCTCCAACAATGACATTCCAACCATGCTTTCAGCTAATGCTAACAACTCCCTCCCTCTATACCATGCTCTCCACCTCAATCCTCTCTCTCTCTCTCACTCTCTCTCCCCGTCTCTCTCTCCCAACTAAATACAGTAATGTGTGTATCCCACTTCTGCACCACACATTTTTTAAATATCTTCTCAATGTGTGTGTGCGCTGAATATACGGCGCATGACGGGGCACTAGATGAGTCAGAGGGAGGCAATCCACCATCTACAATCCCCTATTCCCCACCTTCACACACCCACACACCCACCCTTCCTTCCACACATCTCTGAATGGTCTCTGAATGCATGTGACATCATCAGGAAGCTGTCGAGTAGTCACGCGCCTACGGCTCCTCCCCTTCTGTGATTCCACTCACTCTGTAAGAAAAAGTTAACGGCCTCTTCCTGACCGAACAACGTCAGACCAGCCTAGCGTTGCCACGGAGATGAGAAAAGCGAAAAAAAAAAAGGGGATGGAGTTCAGGAACTGAAAAAAGCAGAACAGTCATGGTTAACTCATAGCCCGACAGTGTTTTTTTCTAACAATACGCTGTTCAGGGCTGCTATGTCATACACATTAGAGTGTGTACAGACAGACTGTGGCGGCCAGGGCTGTGTTCTGCAATGGAGGCTAGCTCACTGGATTAGCCACGCTTAGCCTCAGCCCGGACAGTGATGAAACCACTAAATGAGAGAGAGCAACAGACTCAACAATGCTGGAGAGGCGAGTGGGAGGCGACATCAGGAGGTTCTTCTTGTGAACCTCCTTTACATAAACATCCACTGGAGTCACACACTTTTCTGGGCTGCTACATTGTCAGAGAACACAAGACTTATAACATTCTGAAGCATTGCAGCGTTCTCGTTGTTTTTCATCCAATAGATCTTCGCCGAAATTGCCATACACTGCGCAACATAGCTCACTTTGGTCGGCACTCTAGCAAAACTTGAATTCTGCATTCATAAGCAAGACATTCAGTTGAAATCAACTCATTGCAGAGAACCATGTGCACATGTTACCATAGATAATTTCCCATGGCCTGGCCACCCCTCCCACCCCCATCCTTTGTTTACGGGTTGTTAAGAGAACCGCGAGATCAGCAGTTCGTACAGTAGAAGTACATTAATCACCTCTGTGACGCAGGAGACACATGGCAGAGCAGTACAGCTGCTCACCAGAACGCCGGGTTCCACATCCAGGCTCGCCGCCGCGTTCCCGCTCTGGTACAAAGGATGCTAATCCACTGAACCACTGTATCCCCTCGCAGTTGAGAGGAGGAGGAGGAGGAGGAGGAGCCTTGCTCAAAGAGAGAGTCACCATCATTGCCACCGGGGATCAAACATGCAACTCTGGGCTGCTCCTTGTTAACCTACTCTCCCTCCAGAACTCAACTGCCATTGTAACGGGAGAGATTTTCCTCAGGGGCTCTTGAGCGTTTTCACATCGGGAACCCACAAGACAATTTCAGTGTGTCCATGGGACCCAACCGCGCAATCATGCGTTTAAGCCCGTTCAGCGCAGGGGCACGGTGCATTGTCGGGCCGCAAACCCACCACCAAATGGAACGCGATTCTCCACCCATTTTGGGTCCTGAGGCTGACCCCATAGTTTCAGAACCACTTACGCTAAACCTCCCTCCCAGTGCCTTGAGGACGCTATACTTTAGTCCACAGCGTTGACCGGCTGCAGTCATTGACGGTTTGTGACGGTGTCTTTGTCCTCCAATGCTTGGGGTTGCCGGTTTGAGTCCCCTGTCCAGCTCTGTTGGGCGGATCTCAAAAGCGTCTCAGACACTCACCACGCCACTTCATGTCCACGCTGGCCTCCACACTGTGACTGGTCCGCCGTCGCCTGGACCAGACCTCGGGGTCTCTCAGACAAGGTGGTCACACCAGTCACTCCACGTCTGGCCCCTCACCCCCCCACGTCCTCACAGCAGCCACGCCCAACCAAGCAGCGGGGGACACCCAGCAGTACGTCATGGTTTATTAATGTACTGTTTAAAAGGTCTTCCTAGTGGTTGTACATGATTTGTTTTCCTTTGCAGAAGGTAAAAACAGAAAACAAAGGCTTTGTCTTTCTGAGCTAGGACTGTATTCCACTGAGTCCCCCCCCCGCCCATAGATCAGAGCTTAGTTACAGTGGATCACAGGGAAAGGAAATTAAGGAAACACCAGTGCCTTGTTTTAATCAGCCTACATGTGATCAATGACCATCGTAAGAGCCACGCCTAGTCGGATTATCTCTCCAAATCTCTCTCTCTCTCTCTCTCTAAATCCCCTCCGCTCATAAAGTGTGTCACACAGTACAACGTATGGTTTCTATGTCTAGTAGTTGCTGTATAACCTACAGCCGTACAGGGTCTTAGTCTGTCTTATGGCTGTTATGGTCCTGTTTATGAAATTTCTTTTGATCGTGGGCCCGCGGAGCCCCTGGAGACTGTGATCGTCCCGATGGGCTGTGTAGATACAGCTGCGTTCAAATTAAATCTGATGGCACTTCTTACGCCTATAAAAGCTCTCGCTGGCAAGGACGGCAAACTTCCAAAACCCCCGACGAGAGAGGAAAGAGCGATCTGGAAGAGGAAGTCTTCCAGGGTTGGTTAGTAGCAGCAGATGCTGTGTGGGCAGAATATGGTGAAAAGAACAGCAAGAAAGAGAAGATATTCTGTACTAGGTTGACCTACTTTTTGAATCGTCTACCACTTATTTGGTTATGTACACTTTATCTGTGCTCATTCTCGACGAACATCAAAAGCTCTGCGTAAGAAGAGGCCCTCGCTAGGTAGCGTAACATGCTAAGTAGCCTCAGACGCCAAGTTGCCTTACATGCCAAGCACCCTTACATACAATAGATCCCAACATCAACACGGCAAGCTAAGCACCCTAAAAAGTGAAGTACCCTTACACGCAACGCACCCTAACCGCTTTATTTTTAGCATGCCAAAAATGCCAATGAATTAGTTTCCTCCGCAATCTCAAACGTTTAAAACTAAGCTAAACTCTCTTCCTGCTCGGGTGGGATTCTACCCAAGTCATGCTGTAATGGATAAGACAGACTGGTCTGAGCGGAGCGGGTTTTGGAGCTCTCGGCAGCATGTGGAGAAGTGCCAGACTGGACCCGCTCCAGAGAAACCTGTCCCACTAAACAGAGGATCCACTCCCATCACTCAGCCCTTCGGTCATTCATCACCGCTGTTCCACAAGCACCGCTTCAGACCAAAACAGCCAAATATGGTGGCCTTGTTGAAAGAAAAGCAATTAGCCAGACATTATATATATCTATGACTATATATTATATTATTACAGAAGCTAAAACGGCAAATTTAATGGTGAACATTAAATGAGCGATAATTAATGTAAAATGCACTGTAATAAATCATGAAATGACGCTGATATGTCATCAGCGATGGCGTAAAAATGTGCTAAATTGAAATACTGGCTTCTCCAACTGCAATTTAGTATTTCTCCTCTTTGGGTGACAGTGCAATCTCGCAGGATTATCTTGGATGACGCGTCGATTAATCCTTATGACCCTCGATTGTTCATAGAAAGTTTCAGACCAGAGACCTTTCCCTCTCCATCTCTTATATCTTCTCCTAACTCTATAAAAGAGCACTAGATTATGGCCCATGTTGAGTCGACCAGCCACCCTGAATGTAATTCATATCAAATGACACGGCTATCTGAAATTAGCCACTACAATTCAAGCATGCAATTATTTAACATGTTTATGGAATCAAGTATAAACTGTCTGTATTCAAAACCTCTCTCTGCTCTCTCGCTCTGACAGTGAGACCAATTCTAGGGTTTAGAGATGGACACGTATTGTCTGACTCTAATGGCAGGTGTTCACCGCTATGATAACTTATATTAGCAGAGGATCTTGGAGGCCATCTCGGGTCACGAGTGCTAGTGCACTCTGCTGTACATCCGGTCCCAGAGGCACGCCCCAGGCCCTGTGATACGATCCCGTGAGTGAGGAAGACCACAACAGGAGCAGATATAGAGATAGTGGGCCGAAGGGGCCATTCATCAACGGAGACGGACAGACAGGCATGGAGACAAAAAGGTCAGATTGCAGACAGAAAGGGGGACGCGGGGACAGGCAGACAAACAGATGGCCAGTCGAGCCGCGCTAACTGGACTGGCCGACAGACGTACAGACAGACAAGGCGAAACGGGAACACTTAAGACCGCCAGACAGACAGGCTGGTCGTCATGGTTACAGGTACAGCCACTGCAGAGCGGTGGGCATGCATCACCTCCAGACATCTCACCGCAGAGTTAACCACACACACACTCACTCACTGTTTGAGTTTTAGGCCGATATTGTACAAAAAGACACTAGGGTCTAGAACATAAAACTCAGGATCTGTCATCACAGATAATGTGAGTTAAGTGATCCCATCATGTCTCGTGGTATGGCTCTTCACAGTGCAGAAGGGGTTGTGTCGTTTTCAATACCTTTATACTGTATAACCGTGTGACTAAAAATGACTTCCAACATACAGCATTACAAATCTCTGCCTGGGGTCATCAAAAGAGCCATAAAAAAAAGTAGAGGAATATTTTGTGAATGTATTTAATGTTTTATGTTGAGATAGCTTTTACCCTAAGATAGCTTTTATCCTAAGATCATCATGTGTCTGCATTATACCAAACAACACACGATTATGATATAATCAACGCATTTACTCTCCAACCCCAACCCTTGCATCAGATAAAATGAGGCCACGGTAGTGGCTAGATTAAACAGTGGCTGACAAGTTGGCTTCTGTGTTGGGCTCTGATGAAGTCAGACTGGCAACAAAACATGACTCTTTTGTGTCAGCGTTGCAAATCATTAACTATTCATGGCTGGGAATCACTCTGTGGTTTGATGATCAATGATGCCAATGTTACGAGGAAGTGACTCACACACTTCAGCCGATCAATAGTCAGTAATCATAAGTATCAGCACAAATGTATAGATTATACCCCCCCCCCCCCCTCCCAGATAATACATGAAAACAGAACATTCAAAAGTGACTTGGAACAACAAAGATGAACAGTACCAATACTAAGAATAGTAGTTGTTGCCGATAGCGTTATTGTGTTTAACAATAACAGGTAAAGAGCAAACCACAATATGAATTGTATTTCGCTTGAAAATACAATACAAATACAAGCAAATTCGTCCATGGGGCAAGGATCTCCTTAGTGCGACAGGCAACGCATGTGTGGCCGGGTGTACGAAGGGGTACTGGAAGTGTATTGATTTGGTTGTACACAAGACTACAAAGTGTGTGAAACACAGCTCCATCTGAAGATAAGACCCTTCAGAGGCCGTGTTTGTTCAAAGAGTTGGTGTCAAGTGTTTGAAATAGGACTACAAACATGGCACCCAAACACTCCACTACTTAACCAACAGGGCAAACTATAGAGGATCTGTCGATAACAGTCTAAAAACAGCAGGGTTGTATATCAGCAGAGCAAACCAATGTTGGATTTGAAGCTGAAAGGCTCTGGGTTCGATCCAGTGTCCTCAGTCTACCAGTCGGCATACTTGAGCTTGCTGGCCCCCCATCCCCAACCTGCTACTTATTATTGTTATTTTATTTCTCTTTTTTACAATTCAACACTATATTGTTCCAACATCGGCATTATTGTTGATACTTCACAGGTTTCAGACAAACAATACACCCTGCTTGTTGAAGAAGATTTAAAAAAAAGCAATAGCCTACGTTGAGGCCAAACAGAACTACATCATCACCAACATATTTGAAAGAAAACACGAGGGCGTCGATACGCCTACATATCAAGAAGCCTACTTTAACGGGCCCCTGCAGAATGTTGAATGAATGAAGGATGAACACATGTCATCAAAATTAAATTATACCTTGGGAAAGTTATATAAACTAGGTCACTTTATCCCTCCCCCATAATAAAAAAAAAAGATTGCAGCAGCGTAAAAAAGTGCATCGCTGTCCCATTGGAGCCTGTGTTGTCGTGCTCTGTACAGTACACCTGCTGGCTGTATGCGCTGATGGCGGAGATAAGAAGCGAGAGAGTCGACTCACTGAATAAGAGGAGAGAGTGACGGGCAGCAGCCGGACAGACTGTGCCTTGAGGGTGGGGGGGTGGGGGTGGGAGCCTGAGCAGCCGCAACACGGTTTATCTGGAGCCGGGGTAGGCTTCTATAACAGAGAGCCACACTTCCCCGGCAGCCTAATATAAACCACCGCCGCATTCCCCAATGTAGCCCTACCCTCTAAACCCCGTTCTGGGGAGTTTTTCCCCTTTCTAATAAAAAAGAAAAACGCCCAATCAATAGCATTCCGCCCCAGCCATCTGCCCAGCAGTATCAGTAGACAGACACACCGGGATGATGCTGCAGTAGCCTACGAGGCGACACACAAGCAGCTGATCTACAAAGGCCTAGCCCGGGGCCTCTACTGCACAGCGTGTGTAAGTGTATGTGTGTGTGTATGCGTAT
The DNA here is from genome assembly GCA_027123135.1 of Urophycis floridana. Taxonomy (NCBI): domain Eukaryota; kingdom Metazoa; phylum Chordata; class Actinopteri; order Gadiformes; family Phycidae; genus Urophycis; species Urophycis floridana. Next base: position 1,879,527 of record JAOPUI010000047.1, read on the forward strand.
GTATGTGTGTATGTGTGTGTCTGTGCACGTGCATTATAGCAGCGAAAGGGCACAAAACGACAGATTAAACCTCTAAACAAAAGCGCCAACAGTCTTGATGAAGGCGGCCCAGCCCGCACACTGCAGCAGACATGCCCACCTGCCGCTCAGCAGATAAAATGGAGCTGGGGGCAGTTTGAGGAGAGAGAGGAGAGAGATGCGACTAGAGGAGGTGGAGGGCCTTATAGCTCAAACAGTTGCATGTAAAAAACATAAAAGGGGGTCGGGTTTTTTTTTCCTTGATCTTAAACACTGATGGATGTTAAACGCAGAGTAGGGCGCCGTGGCTCAGCGGTCAGGCTGGCATCCCGTGATTTCAGGGCATTACGAATACGCGGATGAGACGCGCCGATAAATTATTCATTACACCTCCCATTCCACTTATTGTTTGGAGGAGAGCGAGAGGGGGGAACCGAGAAAATGGCCTCGCATTTTTTTTACGGTACTAAGAGAATTAAGTAGAAACGGTCGAGCGACACAAAGGGTGAATGAGCCGATTGTACTCACATGAATCCCGTGCGGGAGACAGCGGGCTGGGCATAAAGCTGCCCATTGTCAGGGGTTGTATTCCTCTCGAGGAGCGTCTACCACACAGCGGAGAGCCGACACTAATAAAAGGGCAGGGTCTGGCAGGGAGCGACAGCCAGGAAGAAGGAAAAGAGGGCGGGGGGTAGAGTGAACACACACGCATACGCACCCACTATTGGTCGAATGAGCGCAACGCAGCCAATCGCAGACGGTAAAGGAGGGGGTTATGTAAATTCGTTTGGAATATAACGGAGTTTGGGGCTGCTGCAAAGGGGCGTGGTCTTCTCCATGGAAAGGAACCGCCCACTATTTCTGCCCATACAAGGACAATAGAGTCGTTTTTTAAACACCTTTGTGTTTTAATTGCTGGGCGTAAATACGGGTTATGTCACGTAAGAAATCCAAGGATCCCGTCGAGCCTGTAAGGGTAACAATAACAGCAACTCAAATCAACTCCCCTACTTCAATCTCTGCTGACGTCACTCACACTGTCACGTATTGATCTGTTTCAGGGCTTATAAAACCTAGCAGGTTTCACATGTATGTTTAAAACACTTGTAGTATTTGTGTCCTCATGGAAACCAATGGCCTTTTCCTATTGGCGTCTTTGGCCGAGTCGAGTCAAGCCATGCCGCGCAGATTTGCGCTTCCATTCTCAGTTTAAGATCAGTTTCAGATGGACCAGCGATGGGGTGCAGGAAAAGTGTGGGTCCCCCGCTGCGTGGGAGAGAGCGATGGTGATCCGGGCGGGTCAGATGTGGGAGGGGGTAGGACTACCTGAAGAGTTTATTGAACATAAAAACTGCGGGGCGTGTAGCAAGGGACATTCACGTTTCCATCTAGAAATATCAAATGTGTCCCTGAGCGCCGAGGAGGATTTTACAGCTGCGATAACTCTCCTCATCCCCGGTTACTGAGTAAATAGTCTCCGCGGGAAACTTGGGGAGTGGGACGAGAGTGAGAAAGAGCGAGAGAGGGGGAGCGGGGGGTACAGCATAAAAAGAAAAGAAATATAGAAATGTGATAAATATGGTGGTGGAGTGGGAACAGACATTACAGTTACCGCACCGCACGCAGGAGCTGACTGAGTTAGGGTGGGGTAGGTGGGTGGCGGGATGGGGGCGAGGACTTATGACTCTCCGGCATTTCTCTTTTATTGTGAGACGTGTGGTTGCCATGGAAACTGCATCCCCTTTCACGGCCCAGCCAAGATGGCTGTGGCGGCGCTCGAGCTCGCAGCTGCATAGCACTAGATTATCTCGAGCTACGCTGGTTAGCCCCTTAACCAGCAGACATACTTTGGTCAAACCCAACAACTAGCGAAAGGCTGTGGACTTTCGTCATTTACACTGGTTCTTAACTCACTCATGACAGTTCTGAATTTCCGTACATCAGATTTTGCAACTATCAAATTAAAACAAAACGGTAAATCCATGCAACGAAAAACAAAGAAAATGGACAAAAAAAAAACTCAAGGCAATATGCCAATGTGATATCCATTGGCCAGGACACGTTGCATTCACGCCAAGACATTCCAGCATCGAGGTGGGAGTTGGTTGGGCTGTCGAGGCAGTCACTGCTGAAATAAATAAACTGCCTCCTGCAGCTTCACAGGCACAACAGAATCCAAGTGGTTTAAATGTGTTTATTTCAGAAATAAACACCCTCAAATAAAAAAGACAAACTGAGAAATTTGAGACATCACATCAGTCAGTGACAACCGCCATTGCTTTAAAACCGTTAACATTTGAGTGTACTGCACAGATTGGACGACTATGATGCCATGTCCGTTTCAGTCCTATATTGATCATCTCTTAATGTCGTCTGAGGAGTAGGCCCTGCTTTAGAGTGTGCAGCATGCATTATAGGGACACCACTACACCATGTGGTGGCTCCTTACCCCACCAAACCCTGCAGAACTTTATTTAGGACGGCTGTTCGCTGTGCAGCTCAGCAGAGCGGCCCGAGTTTGTTTCAGCAAAACGGTCACTTACACAAGAGCCTTGAAAAGCTTGCGATTTGAGCTCTTGCAACAACAAAAAAACAATTGTATGTTTGGAGAGACATGCACAGGCCTACAATAGTGTTTTATCTTTCAAGTATGGAGAACAACCATTATTATTCAATGAGGCTTCACCACTTCACGTTTGACTTTACATGTTTGTCTTTAAAATCACTTTCTTACCACCACACACACAACTCACTGCAGAGCCGGGCATCTCAACTGATGAGTTTGAGTTTGGACACAGAAAATTGTATATTGAAATTGCGTATCTATGTAATAAGATAGTCATTTATTGTAAGGATTAACACAATTTACTTGATGTTAATCTAGCTTGTAGTTTGTGAATGCTAAATTGTAAGGTTAATCTATTTTGTATGTAGTTTCTCTTGTATTGCGTTGTACTTGTGACATGCTGCCACCCAGTGGTAATATGTGGCAAATGCCCGTGCCCTGCAGTGGAACATTTTCCATTCACTTCCACACAACCCTTTTCTCTAGTCTCCTCACTCCCTCCGAAGCCTCCCAAATCAAACAGCACCCATCCCAGTGTGGGTGCTTTTATAACTGTCATTGAAATGTCTGGATAGTCAGCTGGTATATGTACAAAACTAATACAGTCACACAGAAGATTCTGTGCCTCTATGTACAGATTCCTTGGCGTTTGGCAATTTGGCCATATCTCCTAGACGTTTGAAAAATCCCAAAAAGTCAGACTTGAGCCAGGGACTCTTGTTGGGACTAACTTTCGGAGGGTTAGCTGCCGCGGCCTCACTCGACGTCCCTGGCTGGCTTTGCTTCGGCGCCTCTTCAACCGGCAGTGTGAGAGGAAAGGGGAAATTAGTTTTACTCCTCTTCCCCACCATTGGGGGAGGGCTGCCCTCCCTCGAATCGGGCGCTTTCAAAAAGTCCTGCGAGCCGTCAAACAGTCTCTGCGTCATCAGACCGGCGTACAGCCCCGAGTCCACCGACTTAATCTTCCCCAGATCCCGCAGCAACGGCTTGGTGCCGTCTTTGGCGGTGGTGGTGGGCGGCAGCCACACCTCTTCCTCCTCCTCCTCCTGCTGGTTGGTCGAAACGGCCGGCAGACACAGCGTGTGGCGCCGCCCGGCGCTGTTGGAGAAGGGGATCTCGGAGAGCGGTCGCCTGGCGGGGTCCCTGGCGCCGTCCTTGGCCTGGCGCGCGTCCTCCCCTCGCAGCTCGTCCAGGTCCAGGGTGCGGCGGTGGGTCGAGGCGCTGGCGGGCCCCGGGGACCTGGGGCCCCCCAGCGCCTGGTCCCCCGAGGAGATGCTGCCGCGGCTGCTCTGGTAGCGGAGCACCTTCCTGGACGCCTCGCGCAGCTTCTGCGCCTCCTCCGGCGTGTTGCTGACCAGCTCCGCCTGCTGCCCCTCCTCCCGGCCGAACATCCCCGCGGGGCGGCCCGCCGTGGAGGAGCTGCGGTCCGTCTTCTCCGTGGTGTCCGTGGCGACGGCGCGGTCCACCTTTGCGGCGGGCGGCTTGACCTCGGCGGGCGGCTTGACCTCGGCGGTCTGCGAGGCGCCATCGTCGGCCCTGTTTGGGGGCGGGGCCTTGTCGTGCCGAGGTCTGTCAGTCAGGCTGGGGGCGGCGAAGTCCTGGCTGCCTGGTTCCGTCTTCTCCTCGGATAGGACGCCCGCACTCCTGCTGCGGTTGATGTGGTCTTCCTTAGCCACGGTGCAAATCTCTGATAGGCTCCCGTTGTTAGGGCTCCCGTTGTTAGGGCTCCCGTTGTTAGGGCTCCCGTTGTTAGGGCTCCCGTTGTTGGGGCTCCCATTGTTAGGGCTCCCATTGTGAGGGCTGCCCTGATTGGACGGCGACCTCCCTATCCTCCTCCTCGATGAGCGGCTGGAGGCGAAGTTGTGCAGGAAGGACTCCAGCTCCATGCCCTTCACCTCCTTGTCCCAGGAGGAGCAGGTGGCCGTGGAGCGACGCTTGGCAGCCGTCTGCAGCCGGTTCTTTTTCTTGACCTCCGCTGCGATGCGATCCTTGTTCTCCTGCAGGGGAAAATATCGCTTTTTAGTGAGACGGACTGCTGACGACTACACTTCTACACCGTCAAGATCGGAAAGGGAAGTCATTCATCATATGTACACCATTCGAATTTGTAATGATGGCACCCCATCCTATGTAATGCCCGCCATTGTACCCCCATCCTAACCCTCAAACCAAAACCCAATCTAAAAATAACATAAAAATCTAACAGCGGGGGCGTTTTACAGGTTCTCTACCTGGATTGCCCGCATGAACTTCTCGCAGAAGGAGTTGAAGATGGTGCAACACTCCTGCAGTTTGAACTTGCTGGGGTCCTCACAGAAGAACTGGGCCACCGAGTCGCTGGCAGCGCTGAGCGTCTCCAGACTCTGCTCCATCTCAGCCAGCAAAGACGTAGCACCCTGGAAGACACAGCGAGTCAATGCATGGGGTCATCGTTCCGTACAGTCAACGCAATCATGGCGATCGCGAGGGGTTTGGCGTCACGGATGTGTACGGACAACGCCGAGGACGGCGGGGACTTCACATTGAAATAGATGTCATGCCGGGATTTCCCCTGGACTCCGGGAGTGCCAGGGCTAGTAGCTGTGGGCCCTGGTACCTGCAGAAAGCCCTCCATCTGTGCCTTCAGGTCTTCCTGTTTCTCGGCGTCCACCTTGGCGCTCTGCACTCGCTTGACTTCCCGCTGAAAGTCGGCCTCGATGTCATCCTTGTTGATCCTGGAAAACGGCAGAATCGAGAGCCATCGTGGGGTCAAAACACACGCGACCACAAAGGAGACGTTGAAGGAGATCCGTCACGCTCCGTAATTCACGCGCGGCTTCATGTGGTACGAAAAACAAAACACGGCCTTCGACTGGGTTTCCACAGGAAGAAGTCGGACCGTTGACGTCATGGGTCGTTCTCCATTGGTTCAAATTGGGGAAACGGTGTCAATGGTCTAACCTTTTCGCGGAAAGCCATGATTTTGTTGTCCAGCACTCGTGTGAATAGGTGCTCTCTTATAATCAGACCATTGCAGAGCGTGATGGTTCCCCTCTGAACGAGACCAAGTGTGTCTGCCAGTACCTTGATGCCGCTCCGATGAGTTTGAGCTGCTTAGGAAACTGAAGTAGGTGGGAGTCGATCTTCTCGGCTTGCTGTCAAGACATAACAGTAGAATCTTTTTTTTTTAAGTTTTCAGTGATGCCAAAGTACGACGCGACCAAACCCTCCGAAACCCGACGGACCGCGGAGAGCAGGACGCCGACACAAATTCTCCCACGTGACACCCCCTCTTCCATGACCTCCACCGGCTCCCTGCAGTGGCGCACCTCAAATTCAAGACGAGGGTACTGGCCTATAAAGCTGTTAATGGAACTGACCCTGCCTGCCTCCAAGCATTAGTGAAACCCCACGCCCCTGCTCGAGCACTCCGCTCAACTACCTCAGCTGGTCGACTGGTACCTCCATCACTGAAAGGAGGAAAAGGTTGGATGGCGAAATCTCAACTCTTCTCCGTTTTGGGACCGCAGTGGTGGAACGAGCTCCCTGCCAATGTCAGGACTGCAGAGTCCTCCTCTTCCGGAAGAGAGTCAAGGCCCACTTGTTCAGAGTTAACTTGAACCCTGCCTAACCCCACCCTCATGCGCTTATTGGTTGTACGTCTTGGCACTTGAATCAGTCTTTGTAACTTGGCACTTTAATCGCTCTTTATAACTTGGCGCTGAGTCAGAGATGTTGTATACTATGCAATGGTTAACCTAGCAACTAAAATGCTTGAAACTTGTCCTGGTGACTTTCTTACTGTATTAGCAGCAATGTGTCACCTTCTTATGACAAATGTACCTCTTTGTAAGTGTTTTGGATAAAAGCGTCTGCTAAATGCCCTAAATATAGATGTAGTTGCTGTCGGTTAAACGGGATGACACGGCACGAGATCCCTGGGCACGGCAAATCGCCGAACTCCCATTGGTCGCCGAGTTCCGAGGGCCCGCCCCCTCTCTCGACATCCCGCCGCGGAATGCGAGACTTCCGGCGCCAAAGGCTTGCGCTGGAATTCTGACGCGGTGTGACGCTTCCTTTTTTTTTTTTTTTTTTCCAAGTCACGTCGGTTATATATAGAGTCACTGTGTTGCGCCCGCGCACACGGACGCCATTGTTGTTGTGTTGGCACCGCCAACGCTCCTTTTTTCTTCACCGCCATCTGTTTCCAAATGGGCTCCTGAGGAGGCTCGCCCGCCACGGTCACGCTCCGCATTTAAAGACTAGGGGCCAAATGTGTCTCTGTGTGGCAATTATCCCTAATGCTCGGGGATCGCTTACCATCCGCCCGGGTCGTCTCCTCCAACCGATGATTAAAATGCACGTGCGCGTTCTTCCCCGCCCATGTTGGGGGGGGGGGGGGTTAAGAACGCCCCCCCACCCCACCGTGAGGCACGCCCCCACCCATGGGTGTCGAGGGGGTTGCTATTTGGGGCACCAATGTGCACCAATTTGGGAGCCTTCCAAAAACAAAGGGTAAAGGGTAAATTTAGCAGGCGCTTTCTTGTCCAAAGCGACTGACAATCAGTGAGGGTTCCAGATGTGGACAGGAGGAGGAGGAGGAGGAGGAGGTGGGGGATCAAGGGGATCGAACCTAGACGACCCTACGGTGAGTGGACCACCCGCTCCGTCCACCCGCTCTACCCACTGAGCTACTGCCAACTTTTTAAAAATTCAGGCCCCTGCCGTGTGCAGATCACACACACACACACACACACACATAGGGAGAGCCATTGATGGCGCCGGTGAACAGGTGAACTGCAGCCCCGGGGGCCCAGCCCAGCCCGGCCCCAGAGCACCGCGGCGCCATCCCCTGGAGAAGATGTGGCTCCGTGCGGTTTCCCAAAGCTCTGGGGCACAATGGCGTCGCCGTCGCCGCTCTGCGACTACTGCGCCAAATCGTTCCACGAACCAACGCCAGCAACCGAACCGCCCCCCCCCCCCCCCAAAAAAAAAAAAAAAAAAAAAAAAGGATGTGTCCGGGGGTTTAA
>JAOPUI010000047.1:2020628-2034055 GCA_027123135.1 Urophycis floridana
GCGGCGGCGGCGGCGGAGGACGAGCCGCGCCGGCCCGACGGCGAGCGCACGCATGCGGATGCGGGCGCCGCCACTCCCCCCTGGCTCGCCCCGCTGCCGTCGGAGGAGGACGGTGAGCTAGAGTACCAGTCGCTCACCGCTTTGCTAGAGCAGCACTGAGCGACTGTGGTTGAGACATGGAAACCTACATTCTCACGATAATCATGTGGACTTGGCCATGATATCAAAATACCATTCTAAACAGTCTAGTTAGACTGTTTTAGATATTTAGAGTCAACTGAAGGATATGAGACTATCAGACTAAATCTACTTTTTTTTCTTACTTGAATGTTTCAAACCTCATTTTGATCTTTTCAAGGGCATATCTTGTTTAATTTACTATAAAACTGGGTATTATAGTAAAACCGGGTATCACGATAAGTTGATAACTCCATTGATGATACAATACAGTTCAAAGACGAGAAATGATAAGTGCAATTACAGCCCGAGACAGATCCAAACATCTCTAAGGACTCTGATGACCTCATGTCTCAGTGTACTGTTGAGTAGAAGCCTCTGATCTTATTGGTTTTCCACGTCAGGCAATACTTTAAGTAGGACTTGGCGTCACCCTTTTAACATTAAAGGATACATTCGTCATGGTTTGTCTTTTAAGTTCTCAATGCACAACGTTTGGTGTCATTATTTCACAACAGGGATGAAAAAAAAACACTGGTGAACCCTCACCGGCCTATTCACAACTCAAAAAACATTTAAATGAGTAAACTCACAAATATCAAAATACATATTTAATCTTGTGTGGGTGGACACCATGCACCAAACACATTATACGTTACATTTTTCAACTCCCAAAGGAGTTGGGGGGGGGGGGAAAGGAAGCATTTACTGAAGTCTTAAAAACCGCTTAAAAACCACATAATAGTTGGACAATTAACGTTGGTGGAAATGCGTCCCAACAGTGCAGCTTTTCCACAATCATTTATCATAGAAACAAGAGTCCATGGTTTGGGTTGCATCCCCACAGGCGTATGAAGCAGGGCTCTCCCATGAGGAAACGGCCTGGTGTTACATTCCCGATAACAAAACACTCTCCGACGGCAACATGCTCACCTTCACAGTAGGAGGTACTTGCTGCAGCAGCTATAGCTGAAGAAGTGCAACCTGCCTAGGATGATTGGGACACGTACACTACATCATCATTGAGTCAATCCTCATCTCCTCCGTCACAATCTGGTACACTGCTGCCAAGGACAAGGGCAGACGGCAGCGTGTTGTTTGGCCCAAAGAGAAGGTGAAGGGGTGGCGATCGGTCATCTCCAGGTCGCCCGGTCACCTCCACGCCCCTCCCAACCTCCACCATAACTGTATCTCTGGCCGGAGACTGTGTTTTTGTAATTGATATTGATATTTTTTTGCAGTACATCACTCGCGTTTTTTTTTCCTTTCTGAGTTAATATAACTCAGAACGCATATTTTTGTTTTTCATTTCTATTTAGTTATCTGTTCGTTATTATTGTCATGCACCAAACACCAAAAATAATTCCTTGTAAGTTTAAAAAAACATCAACAACCAGACTGAACTAAACTGACTTGGCAGTAAAGTCAATTCTGATTCTGATCCATGGTGCTAAGGCAGGGTCAGCTCACCTCGCCCCCCCCCCTTGTGTCCGGGTGTCCTAGCGACCGGCCGGCGGGTCCTTGGCCATGTGCTTCATGACCTGCGCCAGGCAGGAGGCCAGCAACTCTGTGTCTTTACTCCTCGCCTCCATCTCGTCGTGCCTCAGCCTCTCCTCCCGCTCCCCCTCCTCGCGCCGTAGGACCAGCTCCTGCTCCATCTCCTCCCTCCTGAGCTGGGCCTCCTGCTGCATCTCCTCCCTCCTCAGCTCCTCCTCCTTCTCGAGCCACCGCCGGTGACACGCCGCCATCACGCTGACAAACCCCTGGGTGGCGCTGTCGTCCTCGCTCCTTCTCTTGCGGAAGCCTGCGGGAGGAAAGCGTTGCACGATAAAGATGGAAAACGTGAAGCTGATTTTACTGTTTGACAAGGCACGTTGACTGCGAATGTATGATACGTTTATTAAAAACATACAGGTCATTAAGGGTTAAGGATGCCTGCTACAGGACTGTTGCTACGGAGTTCGAACCCAGAACCATTCATCTAGTTAGACATCTAGACATGGATCGTGGCAAATTGCAATGGGGAGTTTTAAAAAAATAAATAAATTATATTGGTAAAGCTTAAGCTAGCTTTTGCATTGCCTCTCGTTCGGAGGGCGGTGGATACAGACTCACCAGGCTTCACGGAGGGTTTTATTTTAGGAAGCACCAGTCGTGTCCCCTTCAACACGGCAGACACTCCGCTCCCCGTGGAAGTTGATTTGTCTGCAAAGAACAGATTAAACAATTACAAGTTGTTTGAACACAAGGCTGTGTTGTCTGAGAAGTACACGAATTAAACACTTATTTTAGACCAGTAAACAGAATCACTCTTGAAATCTAAAAAAAAAAAAAGTATTGCCAAAGCATAACAAAAGTCATACAATAACTGACCTGCTGTTTGATCTGCATCCAAAACGTGTACGCCTACTTTGTCCCCAAGCACACTGTCCATCAAGTCAAAGAAAGGAAACGTCTTTGTTTCGTCCCTTTTGACCGCTTTGTACTGCTGCCTCAACTTTTTCAGCTTTTCCCTGATCTGTATGGTGGTGCGCTGTATGCCCATCTTGGACAACTCGTTCACTATATACTGGATGACCTCCTCGTTGCGACACATGCCCTCCATCTGCTTCTGCACACTGTCGTCAGCCCAGATGTTGAGCAGGGCTTGGGTCTCGCCCAGGGGCCAGTGCTGGCGGCTGTTCCCAGACATGCCGAACGTTGAGCAGTCTCTGGGCGGACGGCCGTGTTGTAAGCACCGAGCAAGCCCGCGCTAAGCTCCACACACACAGGCTACGTTTTGTGGAAAATGGCCACTGCTGTGGCTCTACAAGCACGCACACAAGCACGCACGGCCACGCACAAGACCGCAAACGGGCGGTTGGAATCAATTAAATAAAGGAGGGCAATGCTGATAATACTTTTGTAGGTCTGGTTAAATATACTAATGTAAACATAAACAAAGAAACATACAAAAAAGTAGGCCCAACGTAAAAGAGTCACTTCTTTTTGCCTATGACGTCAGACGCAAATGCGGGCGCGCGCACGCAGTGTTCTTCTTGTCGTTTGACGCAAACTGACGCAACTTGATCCGGTCTGATGACATGTTAGCATGTAGCTAGCTTAGGTGTTTGACGTTATTATGACCACAGCGGGAGAATAGCGAATTAATAATCTATCACATCGTTCCACCAAAGGAGTTTTAATTATAAGATACAAGGCATGGATGCGGTGAACGCTTTCAACATGGAGGTAAACTTGGTTAACTTTGTATTTAATTAAACCGATGACGGAAATCTATTTTATGGTTGGCTCTGTCATGCTATATGCTTATCCACGATGATGGTATTTGGGGTCGATGAAAGATATAAATATCAGATAATGCAATCGCAGTTGTTTATCCTCCAGATGAACAAAATGTAACTTGTACTGGAATATCAATGTATCTCAGGGTGTAGCTCTAGCCTATCGATAGTAGCCTGATAGTAGCCGAGCTAACATGCTAACGCACTGTCGATATTTGTGGCGATACGCGTTTTAGGAGATAACACATGAGAGATATATGATTACATTTGCCACTGCCAATGCATAACACAAGACAAAGTTTTGGATATGATAGAGTTGCATGGGTCTAGTCTAATGGTCGTGCATGCGTGTCTGGAAGAGTTATCCCCCCCAAAATGGCTAGGCCTCATCTCTCTAGGTCCTAAACAGTGAGCTGTGAAATGCTTGGCTGGGGTGGGAGGTCACATTTACAGTGATGATGGTAAGCGGCCGACGAGCTGGTTTGGTCCTTGTGCAAGTTTTCCTAGGGGATATTGCTGTGCTAATGGTATGAACCTAGTATACTTCCAACGGTTTCTGTCAATTATACAGGCAGCAGTTGCCATATTGTATTCGAGCTTATTCCATAATTGATCATTCTTTATTGACCACCTATCTCTGACCGCGCGAACCATCGACTGTATAGAAAGCCACTGTGTAGTGACTGGGCTGTCTGTGAGTGAATGTATGCCCATATAACAAGAAGTCGGGTGCCATAGAAAACTTCCATTGCTCAACTTTGGACCCAACTGTGAGTCGGGGTTCCCGACTCACCGTCTCGCGCATGAATCGCTCTGTACTAGTGATGGTCAATTCGGATCATTTTAAGGATTCGGTCTTGTACAATGCATTTGTAAAATGTACTACATTTAAAGTGTGGTTTGCTAAAAATGTAATCCTAGATTTGGATTTGAATGTCATATTTTCACTTAAATTTGCATTGAAGCAAATTGCCTAGCAACGATTTGATTCATAGCAACTGTCGGGCACTGACATTAGAGCTTCCGGCCCAACGTGAGATCACATTGTCATATGGTGTAGTCCCGCCCCATTAATGACACAGAGCTTGTATTTGGCAAATAGCATAGTTAAAGCGTTTTAACTACACTGCTCAGCTCTCTTACCCAAACCAACAAAATACATTCACATGATTTTCCCACGATCCTTTAGTTATTCTCCATGATTGAGATGAAGCCTCCAATATCACGCGCCAAGATGATGTCAGTCACAAAGTCAGCAATCAAAGCAATTAAGGTAATGCAATGTAACTTGTTCTGCCTCCTAGCTGGTGGAGCTGGTTAACTTGTGATGTGGTAAATAGGTATCTTTTCTATTGAACATCTTCTCTTCTTAAATACCGTATGCAGTGCATTGTACCATTTTGTTAATTTAATTTTTCTATTTCTATCTTCATTCAAGAAATATGTATTTAGTCTAGATTGCTTCACTTTGATCCATTGTTTTGATTATTGTTGCCCCTCTCACTTGTTATTGTCAACTGAGATGTCACAATATTTGAAATTAATATTTATTTCTCATCTTAGCTTTACAAACATGTTGTCCAGATAGTGGAGAAGTTCATCAAGAAGGTATGTATGCTTTTGGCTCTGGTGTCATACACAACAGTTAAATATATAGACATAAAGTGTTTCTATAGCTCTACGCTAGCTGTTAATTTATTGTTGTTTTCTCAGTGCAAGCCAGACCTGAAAGTTCCCGGTCTTTACGTGGTGGACTCCATTGTCCGACAGTCACGGCATCAGTTTGGTGTGGAGAAGGATGTGTTTGGACCAAGGTTCCTGAAGAACTTCACAGATACCTTCCACAATCTCTACCTCTGCTCTGAAGATGATAAGGTGCTCTAGCTGTCTGTCTTTAAGTTTGTTTAAGGAGTGGATACACATCCTAAAAGCACGGCCCCCTATAGTGATTACTGATTTCTGTTGCCATCTTGAGGTTAAAGTATAATCTCGTCATGATTATATCTGTGTTCTGTTTTGTATGTGGAGTTAATTATCTGGTGTTATTCACCCAATTAGATAACCAGTTTGATGCATAAAATGAATAAACCCAATGTTTGATCAAAACGTTATGCCAAAAGTGGACACAATGGATGGTTGATGAATTTTTAAGTCAATATTTATTTAAGTCAATAATATGGTTTACGGCATGGTGAATGAACTGAAGTGGTAACCAGTTTGCTATCACATCCTTATTTCAGAGTAAGATAGTGCGTGTGCTGAACCTGTGGCAGAAGAACGGAGTGTTTGACATGGACATCATCCAGCCTCTGTTGGACATTGGCAATGGCCCTCCAGCACCAGCTCATTCGATGGGGGGTGAGGAAGAACTGACCTGCTAGTGCCACCATGTTCCCTGTTGTTGTTCTCTCCCTGAATGCATACATCTTGTAACACATCAAACACCTCTTCTACAAGAACAAAGCCACCTTCTTCAATTCAGGGACCCGATCTGAACTTTTTTGTGACTCAGCAGGTTCGGCCGTATTCCAGCCAGACCCCCAGCCCCTGGTCTCCAACTCCCCAGCGGTAGCTGCTGTCTCTCAGCTGCCCAGCTCTCACGCACTGGCCGCTGTGGCCCAGCTCTTCCAGACCTCCGGGGGTCAGGAGGTAAGCCGTGGTCTTCACCACTGAGATGTAACCAGGCCAGCAGCTGGACAGTAGACATATTCCTGTCCTGTAGCATATGCTTTTATCCATCTGAGGCACAGTGAAGTTTGGAAAAACAGATGGGGATTAGGTTGATGGGGGTAGACGTTGGGGTTGGAGCCCAGAACCTTCTCAGCGTGGAGTCGGAACACCGTAACCCATCGTTCCTTAAATATTTTTGCGCCACCCATGTGCAAAGTCTGGTGATCTCCCTCCATGAGTTCTATCCTGCTATCCTGGCTTTTACTAATCACTAAAGTGCTGTGGCGTTCTCTCATTTATTCCAGATTTTTTTTTTTTTTTTAAACGGTGTTTCTTACCCACAATGCCTCTGTGTACCAGCTGCAGAAGATGCTCCAGAACCTCCAGCAGGGGGAGAACACGCAGGGGGCCCTGATGTCCAACACCGCGGCCCCAGAGCCGCTCCACTCGCCCTCGCCACAGCACCACGTGGCCCCAGCGCAGCCCCACCCCTACGGTGCCTTCAGCGAGCAGAAGAGCAGCTTAGCCAAGGTAGCCATCAACCAAAGCCTTGAAAATCCCCTGCATCCAATTAAAATTGGATAGACATAAAAATCTTTATATTTTTAAAATTTTTTATGACTATTGAGCTTTTGTTTTCATCCGCACAATTTTCATTGTATTTCATGAGTGGCTAGAAAGCCTTGTCTCGGGACCCGTATTGGCGTATGCTTCTACTTTAATTGCATTAGGTGATTATTGGAACGCGTCTGCATCCCAATACAAAGGAACCATATTAACCAATGGGTTGCCGACGGTGATCATTAAAAAGGAGAAGCGAAGCTAAAGCTCTTTCATCCGGTGTGTTGATTATCTGATTCTCTTTTTTCCCCTCAGAAACTCCTCGACCGGTTTGACTACGACGACGAACCGGAGGACGGGCGGAGTAAGGAGAGCCATTCTCTGTAAGTGGCCTTCATGGTGCGGGCGGCCAGCGTGGTCGAGTGTGTTGGCTGTTTGTCTTAACGAGCGCACCGGGGGTGTAATGTATGCATCTGTTGTCTCGTCCTCCACAGACGGGCTCCTGGGAACTCCTTTAGCCAGTTTCCTGGTCAGGGGACCAACATGGAGTCCAACTTCCACCCACACATGATGGGCGGGATGAATGCGCACGAGGTATTTAATCTAGCGCACGGCTTATCTCACGTAGAATGGCAGATAAAATACTTTACTCCATTGTGTCTTGCGCAAGGTGTTGGGTCGGACACTATCCTGACGGATTGATAATTGGCATTCAAGGGCAAGTGGGATTAATGCTTTGTTGTATTCTATGCAAATTACTACTTTTAACACGTGCTTAAGCTGAGGCTGGCTGTTTGGTAGTTGATGTTCCGGTCATGGTTGTGAGTTGGTTGATGTTTGTGGTGACAGCTGTTTTAGTAGTGGATGTCCATGGGATGGTTGTGTAGGAGGTGAAGGTGATGGCGTTCTGTTTTCTCTCAGCACGGTGGAATGGACCACAGCGGCATGATGCCAGATGGTTATCCTTCCATGAACGAGTCGCGCGCACGGGTAAACACCACAACCAGTACCGTCTTTGAGTGCAGGCGTTGTATTTCACTTGACATATCCTTGTTTGCACAAATAATTGAACCAAATTCCACATTCAGTTAAGAACACTTGAAAATTATGAAAAGGTGTTAAAATAAGGTTTTAATGACTTGTGGGTAATATAACGTTTATTTTCTTCTTGGGCTGTGGTTAAGTGTTATCTGATGGTCTCTCCTCGTTCCCTCCACAGGGGGGCTCCAGAGACGATCCTTCGTCCCGGAGAGAAGGCAGGCAGAAGGGCTTCGGGAGGAGGTCACGCTCTGGCTCCAGGTAGGAGGAGAACATCATGGGATGTGTTTGCATAAATGCATTTGGCGATGGATAAAACTGTGTGCGTGTTAAGCACGTGTGAGTCCTTTACTCAGATTCCTAGCCCCGTCGGGACATTCTGCTGTACACGATGAGAAACCATGCATGATATTATTTATGACGGCACACGGGTGCACTATGGTGAACATTAAATATTGATTGTTTTTAAATATTAAAAATAAGCGTGTGCTCTTTAATGCATCATCATAGGGCTTAGTGCTGCCCCCACTTCTGTGGGCCCTACAGGCCTTTTTCTGTCTTGATAATGGTGGTTCTGTTGTATGTTAGTTGGTCATTACGGATGGCTGAATCGCCATTAACACAATTTGGGTAAAACTGTGAACGTACATTTTAGACGTACCACACGCCATCTATTATTCTATGTTGTTCTTGTCTCCTGTGAAGTTCTTCAGTACTGCTATAGTATTAATGATGTGTGCTGTGCTGTGGCTTCTATAGCTCCCTGCCTCGTACTATTATAGGTTGCTGTTGTGCTACTTTATGTTGCGTCTGATATGTGGTCTGTGTGTGTGTGCGTGTGAGCGTTTTATAGCAGCTCGTAAAATGAAGCTGCAGAAAGACACCGGAATAAGTGGTGATATTGGCTGAGATGTTTTCTGCTGTCTGGATTTTCATCTTGGACATGTAAATTCTATTCAAAGCTGTATCTTTGCATTATTTCAAAGTAATATGTAGAAACACGCATGCAAAGTGAACCATATTGTATTATCGACACGAAAGAATACGAGATTTTGCATCTTGTATTTGTTTTGTAAAATTCCTGAGCATGGGGCAGGCCCATCATTCCAGCCAGTCACAACACTGTTCTGACGCTCTTTGAAAGGCGCCAATCAAATCTTGAATGATCCAAGCCCATTCCTGTAGTGTTTTCTTCAGCCTTACTAATCTTGATGTACTTGGGAATACACAGTTAACATTACAGAGGTGAGACGCTCTGAACACTATTCAGCCCTGTGTGGCCATGTTTATGTTAATTGTGGGTGGTTTCTCTCAGTAGCTAAGCCAGTTTTCATCGTCAGGATATCAGGATAGGGTATCGGTGCACGGCAGGACACCGGTCCGCTCCAGGCTCATATTCTCTACCAACTGCAGGGTTTACCTTGTTTCTTTCGTATGCGGTGTCCTAGATAATTATCCCCAGCTCCTGGGTTGCGATGGCCCTGCGTTGCACACGCTGGTGGATTTAAGCCCTGCTTTGAATCTCTGCAATGACGCGATGATGCAATGATGATGTTTGCTTTATTATTGATTAATTGTTCCACATAATACAGATTCTTGCGTACTGTACATGACATTCTATTAAGGTTCAATGCATGTGCATGAAGAGAAGTGCGGTCAGCTACAGACTCAATGAGGAATCAGTACTTGCGTGGTATGTAGGAGTGGTGGGCATCTGCTTCACCGGGGGCCTTGGAACCCTGCTGCCACGTGTTGAGTTTTATTGGCCTTCAGAGTATTAGCCGTGTGTCACGTGTCAGCACAAATTAGCGCTTTTCAGGCGGGCTAGATAACTCACCGCGTGACGCCATCGGTAATCGAACGCGAGTGGTCGTTAGCGGTGCCGTCGGCGAGATTTAAGAGTTATAATTTGAGTGTAATTTGTAAGAAATGCCATCGCCATCTGTTAGCTATTAGCGGGTTGAACGCTCCAGGAGAACGTCTGCGTCGGTTGATTGCGCGCTGGCCCCTTTACGAGACAATCTCGACGTTAGCCCGCCATATTTCTGAACCGGGGAATCCATCTTTCTCTGTTAATCAGAGGTGCGGTAAATGCAAATCTTCTCAATGGCAAGGGAGGGAGGGAGGAGGGGTGGGGCTGGTTTCATTGTTTGTGTATTTTCCCCTTCTGCTCTTTACAACTCTACTGCTGTGTAACCGTAATAAAGAATATATTATAATGATAATATGATCGGGTGACTCCTCAGCAGTCTGTATTTGAATAGTACTAATAGTAATTAACAGTTTCCCAGTAGACTATAATTGGTTTTCTTCAAATTAATTAATTTTGCGGGACATCGGTGAATGTGGATTAATCTGTTATATTTCTATCAACGTGTAAAATAGTTAGACAAAGAGGGTGGGAGGTAATCCAGAGCTTAAGTATTTTGCCCCTTGCCAATATGTGAATTTTCATTGTTAAATGTTTTCAGCGATGAGTAACACTTTGATAATGTATTTGCTATATTTCTGGAAATGTAAACATGCCATGCAGAGTCAGGGCTTTTATGTTTAGATTTTGATGCTTTGCTCTGAATGTATGCTGACTGGGCAGTTGTTTTGGCCCTGTACCGTTGTTTGTCGATACAGATGTTGAGTTCTTGTGACCCCGTACAGATGTTGTATTTTGATGTCCAGATGTTGGCGCATCAGTTGTTGTGACCTATGCGCAGATGTTGTATTTTTGATGTCCAGATGTTGACGGGACAGTTGTTGTGACCCGTGTGCAGATGTTGTTTTGTAGAGGTGGATGTTGACGGGCCAGTTATTCTGACCCAGGTCTCCCAGGAGGAGGCGGTCCAGGTCCACGTCCAGGACCAGGAGGTCCCGTCACCGGCGGTCCGGGTCGCAGTCCAGAGACAGGCGCTGGAAGTCTCGGTCTCGTTCCGAGGACCGAGCGGAGAGGGAGAGAGACAGAGAGCGCAGGCAGAAAGGGCTGCCCAACATCAAGGGACAGACGCTCAGTGGTAGGAACACACCGTACCGCTCATGCTGTCAAGTGTTAGATTTGGTCATTTGGATTGGGATCTCTGTTCAGACTGCTAGATACTCCAAATTTGCTTTAAATTTCAACCATCTTTTTTTCAATTTAAAGCTACAAGAAGTGATTTTCTTTCATTAATAAAGATAATGGGACATTGGTAGCTGGCCGTGACATGCATTTGTTTTCTGATTGGTTGATGTTGATTGACTTCTACCCTGTCCTCTAATTGGTTGATGGTGATGTTGTTGTGCTTCTAGTTTGCAGCACGACATTGTGGGTGGGACAGCTGGACAAGCGGACACAGCAGTCTGATGTCATGTCCCTGCTGGAGGAGTTCGGCCAGATCGACTCCATCAATGTAAGTCTGGACCGCCGGTTCGGGGGTCAATGAAATGAAACCTAAATATATGGTGCAGTATTTGTGATGCCAGACAAAAAGTGGCATTGTGTGTGGCCTGAAGAAATGATTGTATTGTTGTTGTTGCATTGAGTATCTTAAGATGTTCTTCCTGAGGATAGTACATTTGACAAATGTACATTCTACATTTAAATTACTAATGCCAATATTGTGTATATAGATTATTTTTTTGTACCTCTTTTGAATTTTTATTTGCTGTGACGTCAACATTTTGCATCTGTGTTTAAAGTCTCTTATCTTAATGTATAGATGCTATCAGTTTCAGCTCATTCAGCCCAGTGAAAGGGCTGTCGCTAGGCGACTAGGGGTTTCGCAGAATAGTCGACTGTCAAATCCTGTTGTAGACTAATCCTTCATCAGAGTTGTCCACCACTAAAAACGATAGCCTGGGAACCAGACGGTGTACATGGGTTTATTTACTCTGGCGTATGCGTCTGGCCCAGACAGTTTGCGATGGACGCGTTTGGCTCAGACATATTTCCAGCGGTTCTGGCCAATGTCAACCATATGCGGGTTTGGGTTTGTGTTTGGGTTGGGCTGGGTTTGATATTGTAGAAGAGCGCCATTGAGGCATTACCTTAAACAACCACAATTTCAAAGTTTCACTGTTTCAATGTTTCAAGCATCACTTATAGTCATACCGTACAATGAACTGTATTGGACGAGGCCCGCTCCAACATCAAAGGAAAATCAAAGAAACAGTTAAATAAAATAAATCCAATAAGTACAGTAACGAAAGATGGCTGAAATGGAGCAGTCTGTTTAGACCACAACTGGGACCGTGTCAAACAAACGGGACAGTAAGTTTTCTCAAAGAGAAAAACCAACAGCCGCACTTTGTGTGTTAAGCAGTAGTGCTGGCCGTATGGCATGATTTGGTTGAGGTTTGCTTACTCAGCGCTACGTCACACATTTCGTTGCTGTGATTGGCTGCAAGTCTTTCAAATTGCGTCCAGGGCCATTTTGGTCAGCGCCAGTTGATAACGGCCCTTGTAGATCTGTGAGCTTCCCAGACTAATAAGCGTTTGCCAGTTGGTCTGAGGAAGTCGGGCTACTAAAATGCAGAGGTCTTGAATGCCCTGGTAGGCTGTGCAGGCTAGCTCACCGATGGTAACCTACATGTTGTGGTTCCTCTCTAAACAGATGATTCCACCCAGAGGCTGTGCCTACATCGTCATGGTCCACCGCCAGGATGCCTACACCGCCCTGCACAAGCTCAGCAGCGGCTTGTTCAAGGTCAACCAGAAGCCCATTAAGGTATGTTGCCCTCACCCAGCTTGCTGTATGCATGTGCTGTATGTATCTGAAGACCTAGCATAGCCTGCTATAATGACCTAGCCTAGACTAATATTAGGAGCTAGCCTAGCCTGCTATAAGGACCTAGACTAGCTTCCAGTAATGACTTGGTTAACATCACAACAGCGCCAGAGTGAGTGTGTGTCAGCCACGCTAATCGAATCACCAATTCACCTCGTGTCTCCCAGATCGCTTGGGCGCTGAATAAAGGGATCAAGTCGACCCATAAGAAGTTCTGGGACGTGGAGCGGGGGGTGACCTACATCCCCTGGAACAAGGTGAAGGTGGAGGAGCTGGAGAGCTTCAGAGAGGGGGGCATGCTGGATATGGACTCCATCAACCCAGGTAAACACAGCTGATATCTGCTTCATTCTTATCCTCTACATAGTTAAGTATTCTGGTTGGTCTTTTATTGTAAGTCGCTTTTATGATATGTATAAAATATATTTTATACTTCATTTATTGGTACTGAAAGAAATTACGTTGGAAAATACCTAGTAGATACCTATACCTAGAAGGTAGAACATTAATTCGAGACCTGAGGGCTGGGACCCTATTTATAGGTATGTGACGATACATTTTTGCTAAAAAACAAAATAACTAAACGGGTGTGGAAGCTCCAGCAAAGGTCCTGTGTAAACTTTGCCTGATGATTCATAGACACTAACTAACTACCACCGATAGGCTAGGATCCTCAAACCTTTACTGGGAAATTGAGGGAAAGGAGATGTGTAGACACACAAAAACCAAAGTTCAGGGCCCCCCAAAAAAATTAAGACTTAAAATGAAGGTCACGGGTCAAAAGAGGAGGGGAAACCTCGCTATGGAGTCGTGGTTGTTTTGGGTTGCGTTATCGTTGTGGGGGGGGGGCGCGCCGGCGCCCGCCGGGGGGGGGGGGGGGGGGGGGGGGGGGGGGGGGGGGGGGGGTGGGGGGGGGGGGGGGGGGGGGGGGGGGGGGGGG
>JAOPUI010000047.1:2035505-2046089 GCA_027123135.1 Urophycis floridana
TTTTTTTTTTTTTTTTTTTTTCTTTTTTTGTGTTTTTTTGTTGTTTGTTTTTTTTTTGTTTGGGTGCCGCCGGGCCCGCGCGGCGCCGGGCGGCCGGGCGGCCCCCCTGTAGCGTTCGTCTGCAGAATATTTCTGTGCACTGCTTCTACCACCTTGGATGTTGACTGACATGGTGTTTTTATTCTTTATCGCCGTTTCTTCTTTCTTTTTGCAAAACGGATACAACCTGAACAAGCAAAGTTTGCATCGGTGTGTCTTTTGTGGAGTCTTATTGTGAAAATGATTGAATGTTTACAGTCCAAATGTCTGAAGATATGAAACTATTGAGGAACTAGATCGAAATGGCAGAACTCGGATCTACCAGCTGAAAACCAGCCCATGATTGGCTCATTGATATGATTGATTTTCTCAAACCACGCTATTCCCAGACAAACTGCCCTGCATCGGAAACTGCCAACGGTGTCCTCAACGTATCAATGTTGCCTGTAGACGTCCATCTTGTGTCTTTTGATGAGGTGTTTCCTGTCCCCAGCTGTACCCGTGCAAACAACATTCACGTTTCATTTTCTTTTTTTTTTCTTTTTTTTCGGTCTCGATTTTTACTTTATTTATTTACGTGCCATCTCTAGGGAAAAAAAACTGCATTGTGTCAACGCACTGTTGAGTTGTGACCAGAGCTGTCTCTGAAGCTGGTATGTGTGCCGTGTGTCGTGGGCTGTTTTGGAATTCGGCCCTTGAATACATGAATGAACATATAATTCAACAGTTAAACAATAAAACACTTGTCTAAACAGTGTGCCAAAGGGCCAGCAGTAGGAATCCCAACCACTCAGAAAGTAGTGCTTATTAGTGATCATTCAGGCCCGTTTAAACCAAGAGAGAAACAAATAAGATGACTTCAAGTTCAAAACCTTTATCTGAAAAATAAGCTGGTTGCGTTGACTCAAGTTGGGTCTTCCTATAGCGATGGTGCTATGATAATTGATTTAGATCTAGGTCATTTAGCAGATGCTTTTATCCAAAGCGACTTACAAAGAGTACATTTGTCATAAGAAGGTGAAACATTTCATTGCTGCTAATACAGTAAGAAAGTCACCAGAACAAGTTTCAAGCATGTCAATTGCTAGATTAACCATTGCTTGTATACATATTGCATGCTGATCACTACAATACGGCTACACTGTAAATACGAAGCTTTCAAAGAGATTTACAGATCATTTGCATCAGATAGGCGCGTAACAGCATCCGAAGACCAGACTACGTTTGAAAAATCTCCTAAATCCAACTATGACTCCCATTGAGTTGGGGCTTGAGACTATAACCACCGTTTCAGCGTATCATTTAAGCTAATCACTTGACAAAAAAAAACACAATCTCCAAAATGTGTTGCTCATTTGTAGCTCAAATTTCAAGTGCAAAATGCTCACCAATGAACAAACCACAAACTTGTGCACTCTTGGCTGGAAGGGAGGCTAACTGACTTGTGAGTGTCTTGACCAATGAGCTGGAGGGACTCGCGTTTGGAGGAGGAGTCAGTGAGGTGGAGACCAGGTAAGGCCGCTAGCTATGTTTCTGCGTGTCAGGAAATATATAGCATTTTGGGGATGAAGCATGTTGAGTAACATTTACTCTAATTGTACATGAAAATAATATCAGTGTGCTGGTTGTCTGAATGAAAACCACACAAATGGAGGAAACCATTGTCTTCATTCGACATGTTGAACTTCAGCCTCCTTTTAACGCCACACTGTTTTGTTTCTCTGCTACAAAGACCTCTCCTGGTTCTTCTCCAGCAACCAAAACTGCTGAACATTTGAAGGTGTGGTTTGGCTTGGTCCATGGACTGTCTGTCTGACTGACTGTCCATGGTCCGTGGCCCCTGTTCTGGGTAAACTCTGTAAAACCACTCAATATCAATGGTGTAGCTCCATTACGGTTATCACAGATATGAGTGGATTGTCACCCAAGTATGATATTTAATCCAAGTTCTATAACGTTATGTTAAAGAGTACAAGGGTGGACCATGTCGCTGGCTCAGCTCACAAATATTCGAACCACATTGGCTGTACACATTTCCACTGTACATCGTGACCCAGGTCTCATTCTGACCTGCGATCCTATGCTCCATGTCATTACCTCTTTCAACCCATCTTGACTTTCTCCACTCCTGTTCATAAACTCAAACAGTCCATAAAATATCTGAAAAAAAAACAACTACAAAGATGGACAAGTTGGTGGATATCTACACACTGCTCCTCTTGGAAGCCTTCATGTGTGCTGCACACTGAAACATTGGTAGTCCCATTGTTACAACAGTTAATTTACATTGGAAATGAATTCTACAAAGAAACGTATGCACTTCAGATTCCTTGAAATGTTTCACTTAAATTAGATGGTATACACCAATCTAAAAAGATGCTCCAAACTGGGCAAAAATACAAATAGAATAAATAACACAAGCCGCAGTTTATCCTGTGGGAATATGGCGTATATGTATCCTGGTGGTCAAAGACAAATTGAGAGTCTGAATGAACACTAAATATAAATATTGAATAGAAAATATAAAGTGAACATGTGTCAACCAATTTGTAGATGATTTAGGGAACTTGCATGCATATTCATGCTAATGAATACAATACATTTTTCTGGTTGAGAAGCATGATTTAAAGAAACAACTGAGTCTGGCAGCCCATGATTGAATGCTCTGAAAACATCTACCAGTGGGAAGCAAGGTGACAGTCCATATGGCCGATGATGCTGCCGTCTCCCATATTTTAACATTAAAATATGAGGTTACGATCAATGCATGCATTATGTAAAATGAAAGTACGTCATATCTTCATTATGAAATACTCAATCATAGTTCATCATCATAGACGTCTGGTGATATTGCACCTGGCCTTGATTGACCTTGGATATGAATCATAAAATCATGTGTTCGTCACCTGCAGTTTATGGGCGGTGAGTAAGGCCTTATCTCTGGCCTTGGCACAGAGGCAAGCAAGGCACACAACCTGAGTAGCTAAGATTCCTTATCCTCAATAAATGAATATTTATGGTATGTATTGAGCGGACTCTGTTCTCCAAAGTGACACTGAATTTTAGTTGCACGTCGTTTCGGAGAAGGTAGACACTGGGCATCTGGGTTCAACGTGCCTACTGGAAGACTGCAGACCTTGTGTTTTGGACATGGAATATTGTGGCCTACCACACCCTTATCACCAGACCTATACCTATATACATTCATACAGCACTTGAATCATTAGTATCATAGTATATTAGTGTTTTACTAAATATCTATCTTCCACTGGAATCGCTCTTATTGCATTCTTCACTATTCCGTAACCACCATCGTTTCCTTACAAACCTTGAAGAACCTTTTCGAAAGTTTTACATTTCGACGTTTGCTTGTGTAACCAGTATGTCTGCAGATGAGTATCTCCAACCAGATTCTGAATAGAAAGTCCTGATTGATTAAAATGTTTGAAGCAGGTCAAGTATGACCTGACCAATGGGGTCACATGATAGAATGCATTCATGCACAAATATTTGCCAAAAGTGTTGCATACATCAATCATTGGCCAACTACCATCTTTTTCTTTTCTTGTCCATCATCTGGTTAGGATTCTATGTGTTTGTGCACTTCTGCAGTCAGACAAGACATTTGTAAGACATTTTATATTTCAAATTGTAGAAGGTGTAATTTGTGTTGTCGATCAGGCCATCGAGATGGCCTCTCTCCCTTCGTACTGCATCTCTCCCTGTCTACCTGAATGAAGCTCGTCACTATGCAAGGCAGGCATCCATGTCGGATAGGTGGTGGTTGCTGGGAGGAGTCAAACTGAACCCCAATGGATCCTTATCCTGATTCATGGGAACTCATTGTTTGCCTTTGCTTCTGACGGTGAGTAAAAAAAAGCAGTTTCCAGTGAAGTTAAACAGCAAAGCATCTGCCACTTTAACTTTATTTGCATAACATGTAAATATAACTTACTATTAAATTTTGGAGTGTCTGACGAGAGGACGTACCACATCCTATCGCACAGTATTTGTAGTCATATTACCAGTTACATCTATCAAACAGCAGGGGGCCCCCGCACCTTGTTTATTGCCCCAAGCAATTGCATGGTGTTGTCAACTGCCCCTGACAGCTGAGATGCAGTGAGTCCCCTGGACTCGTTCGTCCCTCTGGTCCAAAGTTTGTCTGTAGAAGCCAAGAACGACAAGATAACTTGCTGACCATCATATTCATACTGGATCATTATCAAGGTGTTCAAATGTGCTTCATTTTCACCCTTTTATAACCTTTTATATATTAAGTTTTTAATTAAAATAAGAAGAAAAAGATAAAGTAATACCTACTTTATAATAGTATAAAACGTATATTCTTTAGTCAAAAATGTAGCCTCTTCCATTGGTTTCCTCTTTGTTACCATTAGGTGGCAGCAAACACTCAAATTGGGTCTCACATGTAGTCACTCTTTAAGCAATTCTCAATTGCATGGGTTACTTTCTTTATAAAAGAGATTGCTGCTGCTCCTAACCCTTGCAAGTTTCAGAAACGAGCATAAAATGAATATTCCTTGAAACGCTATGTGGGACTGAAATGGGCTGCTTCATGAGATCTGTTTTTGTATGTGTGTGTGTGTGTGTGTGTGTGTGTGCGCGCATGCGCATGCCTGTGTGTGTGTGCGCGCATGCGCATGCCTGTGTGTGTGTGTGTGTGTGTGTGTAAAAAGTTCTCTGTAGCGGCTGTACATGATTTCTTTCATTGGATGGAATTCCAGGTCACAAGGTGACTGAATCAATTGGAATCCCGTGCTGTTGAACCTCAATAGGATTTACCGTCGTTGGACCATCCCAGAGTTATATATGAAGGTGCCTGCCAGAAAGCAAACTTTTTTTGCTTCAGATGTAGGTAAAGAAACATAGATCATGTTTTTTGTTTTTTTTTTGCTTTGCTTTCATAGTCTCATGGCAAGGCAACTCCAAACTCAAAGGGTTCCGGGTTCAATCCCTAAATCTCCCAGCAATATGAGGGCGCTGAATAAGACTAATCGCTACCCACACTTGAATGACCTTTTCTATTATCCAACTGCACTGTAAGCATCTCCTAAACAGCTGATAGAGCAATGGAGAGCAAGCATCCTTCTGTTGACCCGATCAAAATCATCACCTTTCTGTTGAGCCCTCAACCAGCAGGTGAGTGTTCATAGAAACGCCCCCCACTCCTCCTCCTCCTCCTGGTGGACATTAACAAGGAATGTACACAAGAGACATGAAGGGTAATGACTGGATTAAACAAGATGAAGACACCTCGCTCTCCTCCTTGCTTTGGAGGAACTAAACTCCTCGGGATGTGCCTGAACACCTGTCATAAAACTTTGCTCCCATCTCACGTGCGTTTGGTTGGACGAAAGGGAAACCTGTCTAAAAATGCGAACACTTAGCCGTGCTAACTTGCTTGCTATACCGTGTGGATGTGTAAGATGGTGGCCCACGCTCAGGCTGGCCCCCTGGGGGGACCCCTCATCATGGGGAGTGTGTGGAGCGGCCGGGGTCCTGCTTCATCTCCAGAGGGAACAACGTGCCTGGGTAAGGTCAGTTTCTAGTTTGTAGATGCTGCTGGGCCGTTTCTAGCTGATGGTGACACTGGACAATCCCTACATAATAGAGACTCCGCTCAGTGTCTAGCTGATAGATACTGCTCAGTTTTGAGTAATTACCAATTTAACCTAATCTGGTTTTATAGGCAGTATATCCCTCTGACACTAATCACTTATTAAAGATTTATTAAAGGGCTACAATGAGATATTTTACAACTAATTGGCAAGCAATTTTGTTTTGGTTTATTTGTGCTGTTATTTTTCAAGTAATTTAACCTTATTATTTAATATGATATTTTGCATGTTATTGTGTTTTGAATAGTTATAGACAAATGGTTCAGATGAGATTGTTGTGACTGTAGAATCAGGGAGCTCCAGGGAAACACCTGCTCTCACCCAAGAAGAATATACTGGAAGATTGTACCTGGATGTAGAGTGGTTACATAACATACATTCTATCTACCTGATGTAATAATAGCTACGCATTTCAAATTATAAGGCAAGTTGATTTCACCATATATTTTATAGAATTAGATTATTGAAAATGTAGATCTTCATTTTAATTTTAATGTTTGTTAATGGTAAAACATGGATGTAAGACTAACACCGACGTGACGGAGTTAAAGATACAATATTGCACAGATTGTGTACCACTGTGTACTGTAATATGTATCGCTATACTGTTTTTCTGCAGATTTACCTTTTTAGTTACATTTTTAAAAAAATCAAACATGCAACTAAAGTATGCATGCACTGCCAATGTTGGATCCATACTAATATTTGCTACTATGACAGCGTTAGTATACAACATATTTTAGCTGTTGACTAATTGCCTATTCTAAGAGTTGTAGTTATGATATCCATATTCATACTCACTGCATGGGATTTTATTTGGTTCCATCATATTATATTGGTGGACACATTCTGTCCACACAGTCCATAACACTTCATCAAATTAAACGCAGAATTTGATCTGTGAATATATATACATACACAAAGTGAAACTAGACATCTCAGAGCAACACATGTTGCACACCTGTTAATATCAGTGATGCAGTAGAGATGTATTTAATAACCAGATGTTCGACAGTTATACCACACCATAGAAATAAAGAATTATGGTGTGTTAAATGATGGGCAGCAGGGTAATAGAACCACTCAGGTTTCTCCTGCAATGTGTTTCATTTTGAATACAGATTCATGTTCTGGGATACCTCACTGTTCTTGTGAAGTTGCCATATTAATTTATATATATATATATAATTGTTTGATTAACTGAGAAATCTTTAGAAAGAAGCAATTATATTTTACTTGTATATACTTGTACATATTTAGCATGATAACTAATCAAATTCTAATGGGCACATAGATACATACATTGAACAATTCAGAAGGTATGATTTATTACATTTTGAATTTCGTAGTTATTTATTAGACACTCAGAGTGACTTGTGGTATTTTTAGATGGGGGAGTATTGGATGCCCACAGGTTGGCTGCGGACAATGGGGTTCGACCCCAGAACCTTACCTACTTTTCTCCTAACACATCATCTGCTCAGTTTTGAACCTTCAAGGTAATTGGGGGGGGGGACCCCCATTGCAACTGAATGATGTGCACTGTTCTACTGAGCCCCAGAGTTTATTGTCCTACAGTCTTGTTACATGTCTAGTATTTCATACAATATGAGGTCATGCAGGTGAACACGTGCCACCTGTGTGATGACTTCCGGAACGGCAAAAACCACATATCAGCAAATCATTGTAACATCTTGAATGTGATTTTGGATGCACTAACACACAGGCGGTTAAAAAAAAAACACATGGAATCGCATTTCATCTGAAGTGATGTCCTTCTCTTGACATTGTGTCATCTCCATGGAGTTGGGGCACTGACGTTTTGTCATGTCTGCCCCACTGGTTGATAATCATTCAAATCACGTGATGGCACAACCTCTACAGTAATGCGTTTTTAGTGTCCAGGGTTTGCTGGATTTCATTTTATTGGTGTATGTGTGGTGTGGCTCTAGCAGCTATAGTGTGCATGCTCTTTACATTTGTGTGTGAGTGTGTTTGTGCATGTGCTCATATACACAGCACTGATCTTGCATCTACCTACAATTTTGCTATTTAATCATTGAACAGACACTTTTAACCAAAGCTAGTGGTGGTCAATTCAGCTATATTTCATTTAGGAGCAGGTGTGGGGTTAAGGGTTAAGGGGCATCTCTCGAGGATGTCTACAGGTTACTCAGTGTGGACATTAGGGTTCAAACCCAGTGCCTTTCAGCTTGGAGCCGGGAACACACTGGCAGCATCTGGTACCGTACTTTCCGGTACCAGAACCTTTCGTATCTCTACTGGTTGATGTGCTGAACCAGGACTAGCAGTGTGGTGTTATGGACCACACAGGATATGGTCAGGATGTTCTCAAACTGTCATCTAAGTAAGTTCTCAGAAGGTCTCTGCAATGTGGGTGTGTTTGCAGACCACATTTATTCACTTTTACATGGATGTGAATTCATACTTGTGTTCCCTTTACCTCCCCCCTTGAGGAGAGGTTCAGAATATAATAACATTGGCCCATTTTTCATACTATAATTAAAAAAATGTAAAATGAGTTCTGCAAAGTGAAGAAAATTATACTTCTTTTTGTCCAGCTGAATTTGGCCATTATCTTTCATTGAAGCACAGAAACTGGAACTATGCATTGGTAATAGACCTGAAGGATTGCTCAAAACGGACCGCACACACACACGCACACACACACGCACACACACACACGCACACACGTGTTTATCTAGCGGTGTGGAGAGCCTCATAGCCTTTGGATCAAAGGATGGATGAAACGCCTTGCTTCAGGCGTCAGCCAGGGTGCTGTGAGACAAAGTGGGGCAGGAGAGGAGGGGGGTTGAGTTTGGATCAGGACTAACTCAGTACAGCTGTTTCTACTTGAGGATCAACCTTTGAAACCTGCTGCCGTCTCTACCTTTCTAGGGCCTTCCTACTGCTGCTCTTGGAGTGTCTGTGCACAATGTCACTTCAACAGAGTTGTGTGTGCGTGTGTGTCACAAAAAATAAAGCCTGATCTTTCTGTTGCAGAAGATCACTCGTATCATTGTCTTACAGAAGTGGCGGGACATATTTACATATTCATCAGACACTTTTGATCCCCAGCCATTTGCAGTGATTTCAAAGCCGTGTCATTAATGAGCATCCTGCTGGGAGTTGGAACACCCCATCCACCTCACTCCACTTCGGTAGACGCACTCCTCGTGTCTTCCACACAGGAAATTTCACTCGATTTCAGCGCCGTCGTTCACGGCTGTCATGCAAAACGAGTTCCAGTTCCAGGAACTTGCAGGACTTGTGATATACATCAGGGGTTCCCAAACGTGCTCATGCCGTGACCCACCTTGGGAAGTACTTTCAGATCCAGGACCCACAGTGTTATATTCTCATTACCGTGTCGGAACAAAACCCGGATGACTGACATTACAATGCAATACAATAGGTGTACCGCTCATCAATACAGTACAGGGTCCTGTGCTGCGGGCCACCAATGGGTCATGACTCAACCGTTTCAAAACCGCTGCTGTATTACCGTTTATACATTGTATATACGAACATACTGCGGTATCATCACATTGCTCACCGAACATGTTTTTTTTCCTGACCGTGGACCCTCCCAACAAGCCAGTGGACAAAATGGCGCTTACATGAATTCAATGTAAAAGACCGTCTCTCTCTCTCTCTCTTTCTGTGTCTCCCTAGGGGCCAGCCCTAGCGCAGCAGCAGCACGGAGCCCCCATGGGGGCCCCACCGGGGTACCCTGCGGTCCTGCTGTCTCCCGGTGGAGCCCCGCCCTTCCTCTCCTCCAGGTTCGACCCCTCGAAGCTGGCAGAAGGTAAACAGAACCCCATGACGTCAACTCGTGTTCAAGACACAAGCAGGGCCGTGTCCAGGGTCAGGGGGTCTTTGTGAGGTCACCCCAAGGGTAACCCTGACCAAATCTGGCAGTTTCTTTGAGCTCGTTTAGAGGGGTGAACTTTGGATGCCCACAGGTTGGCTGCGGACAATGGGGTTCGACTCCAGAACCTTACTTACTTTTATCCTAACACAACAACAGCTCAGTTTTGAACCTTCAAGTTAATGGGAAGGGGGGGGGTACACTGAAGGAAACCCCATTGCAACTGAATGATGTGCACTGTTCTGAGCCCCAGCGTATAAAGTCCTACAGTCTTGTTTCTTTGAACTTGTCAATCAAAATTGAGGCAGGAGATGGCCGAATCTTGGTCCGCCAGCGCTACAGCATGAATACGTTCATTTTGTGAGGTCTACATCTGCACCGCTCTGTGTTGTTGTCCGGGGTTGAAGACGTACATCTTATACTCAATGCAAGTTGGGTCAAAATAGATCAACCATACTGTGTCTTTCGGCTCTTTTACTGCTAACTGCTAACGGCTGACCGCGCGCTCTGTGATCCCGCAGGCTTCTCCCCGCCCGCCGCAGGAAGAGGGAAGCCCGCCGACGACTCGGCCGGCGACGGCAAGCCCCCCGACGCCATGTCCCCCGACTCGGGCGCCGACGTCCGGCTGGGCTCCCCGGGGCCCCAGGCCATGGCCATGGCCCCGGGCCCCAGGCCGGGCATGCCCCATCACATGCACAGCCCGCCGCCGGGCATGCCCAACCCCCACATGCCGCCCTTCCTCCCGCCGGGGCCCAACATGGGCCACATGCCCCCTCAGATGATGTTCCCGCCGGACCGCTTCCGCATGCACATGCCCTTCCCCCCCCGGGGGCCGCCCTTCCCCCCCCGCGGCCACCCCATGGGCCCTGACAGGGGGGGGCCCTTCCGGAACGGGGGGCCCCCGGGGTTCGGGGGTCCCCCGGTGCGGCCCCCCTTGTGGGGGCCTGGGGTGGGGGGGGGGGGAGTGAAAGAGGAGCCATTACTTGAGGCTAATGCCAAGGAGGCTGGTGG
>JAOPUI010000047.1:2445968-2460325 GCA_027123135.1 Urophycis floridana
ACACACACACACACACACACACACACACACAGACGAGATCTCGCGATAGCACCAACAACTTGGTAGAATCCTTTCAACCAATCACAGCACAGTTTGTTGCGAGGTCAGCGGTCAGTTTCCGCATGCGCGGGACGTGAAGTGTGCGACTCAAAAGAAAAATATATAACAAAAAGTCATTTTTTGTAACCGCCAGGTCTGTATGTTACATTATAATGTACTAGTTCTGATTGTAGGTTGTGATTTATTCAAGGGGAGTTTAAGGTTGTTGTTTTTCGCATGGAAAAAGTAGCCAAATCCCATCACCACCATGCTTCTGTGTATAATGTTGCTGAGTCAATGGGAAATACACAAAACGGATTGCAATCTTCAACGAACATTTAATGATAATGTGTTGATTTCAGGATCAGGCATGGATCCGCAGAAGGGGGAGGCGCAACCTCCCAAACAGCAGCCCATGGTGTACATCTGTGGAGGTAAAGCAGCGACTGCAGTGTTGTGAGACAGCGTTCTGTCTTGTTCCCCTGATCGTCACGAGCGCACACATGATCAGACCACAATAACGGTGGACATTGAACATGTGTATTTGGGTTTTTGATGGTCATAGAAAGATCGTGTAATCTATAACAGTACACTGCAAATATATTTTTTTCTAAACACATGAATGGCCATATTGAATGGAAATAGTGTTTTACCTTGCCAGATGTGGAAAATGTACTTTGTAGTATTACTTTGTGTAAAATACAATATCTAGTGTATCAGTACAGGTGTTGTTCTGGGATTATTAACCTTATATGAATGAGAGCAAATGTCAACCATATATAATGCTATATAAAGCTGAAATCAAAGAACTTAGACACTATCATATATCAAAAGCATGTCTGACATGGTATATACACAGGTATATATATATATATATTTACATACTGACAAACCATTGCTCCCTTTTCGATGAGATGGCGTGTTTACAGTGTACATAAGAATGTGTACGTCCATAGAGACGGGAGCTGTGCTGCAATCTCTTAAGGAAAAGCACCAAGCGTGTGACGCCATCACGTCAACGCAGGCCATTGTATGCGATATGCGAGCGCACATCCATGTACTGGCAAAAGTTCACCGGTGCCTCCTCCACACTCTGCCCCCTGTGGCTCCATGTTGAGACCCTGTGCCTTCGCCCCGCAGAATGCCACACGGAGAATGAGATCAAAGCCCGCGACCCCATCCGCTGCAGAGAGTGTGGTTACAGGATCATGTACAAGAAGAGAACAAAGAGATGTATCCTTTCTGAGGGGTGTGTGTGTGGGTGGGTGTGCGTGCGTGTGCGGTGTAGATTGTGGTGTCCTTTACAGAAATCGGAATATGTTTTTATTCCCAACCCCGTAAGGACGGAACAAAACATTTTTTAATTCTAAAGTTAGTAGTGGGCGGCAGTGGCTCAGTAGGTAGAGCGGGGTGGACAGAGCGGGTCGTCCACTAACCGTAGGGTCAGCGGTTCGATCCCCGTGATCCCCCTCCTGCAGCTGTCCTCATATCGAACCCCACAAATGTACTGATTGGACAAAAGTGTCTGCTAAATGCCCCCTTTACCCTTTAGTAGTGGATAGAAGCTCTGTGTTGACATAAATCAGAGATGTATGGGCTTCTCTCGTATCCTCTCTGGGGAATCGAGTGAGGTGTTGGAATGGATATTTTGGCCTGAGAGACCATGTCAATTGAATTGGTGTTCGAGTTTCTCTGTGACCTTGTG
This sequence comes from Urophycis floridana, assembly GCA_027123135.1. Lineage (NCBI taxonomy): Eukaryota > Metazoa > Chordata > Actinopteri > Gadiformes > Phycidae > Urophycis > Urophycis floridana. Next base: position 2,447,713 of record JAOPUI010000047.1, read on the forward strand.
AAGTACTTTCTTGAAAGCAGCAAGCTATCAATATATAATCCCCCATGCACCTAAACTGAATTTGTTAATCTGTAATTTATTGCAGCATTGCAGTCTTTAATTGAGAATGCTCAAGAGAATATCAGATATGCGCTGGCATATGCCTTATGGTAACAAACTGATAAACATCGTCTGAGGTTGCATCTTAAACAAACATTGGGTCTTTGAACCGGTTTATTCAAGTTTGTGCTGTTAGGATGTGTGTATGTGTGTGTTGGCTCACTGAGGCCTATAGCTCTTTGTTGTTGCTTATCTTATATAGGACAAATAGTCATGTATGTGTCAAATAGTCAGAGAGCCCCATAGAGGAAGATATCTAATCATTGGGATGGAAGATTTCTATTTTTAGATCATGTAATGTTCTAAACACACATACAAACAGTTGGAAGATTTGCCAGGTTGTTTCAGAAAAACAAAAGGAAAAAAAAAAAACGCCTGCAAAAACGACAAAACTGTGAGTATCGTTAAAGTGTGACGAGATCAGCTCTGTTTGAGCACAAGCTCCCTGCAGAGCAGCCCCAGTGGGGCCCACGCTGCTGCAGACGCTGTGGCAGCGTTTTCGAAAGCCAAGGGTATCTGTTCCCTTCGATCACACTGCAGCCCCTGCATGGGGGCGGGGTCCCGGCCTGGAGAGAGACGGGCGGGTTCAGACTGGAGACTCGGGGTTAAGATGCAGATGGGATGTGTGCACCGTGTGGACTGTTTGGCTGTTGGGTTCTTCCAGGGTTACGTGGGTGTCTGTGAGACTTTTGCTGTGTTGAAGGGCTGGCCAGATACAAACTCCCACAGAATATTGTGTGTATTTGTATAGCAAAGTAAACAGCACCATTGAATCTGGATATACTAGTTGCGTGGACTAGCATGTTACAGCAAGTTCCTCCCTGTGGTTGTCCAAACCTCAACAATTAGCCCTGAATCATGACTACTTCAGCTCCAAGCTTTAAGAGCTACACAGTTTAATAGTCTACTGTTGATAGGTAGAGCCGCGGGACACAATGGAAAGCAGAAGACCTCCTATCCTATCCTCCTATCTGGAATAGGATCCACTGTTTCCATGTAGTGATGTAGTGATTTATCAGTCCTGGAACTTCAGGTATTTTCCTAAAAAAAATTCTCCATCTCCTAGGCTGCAAAATATGTACAACATTATCTGGTCATATTTTTGATATTTATATAGCCATGCAGTGTTTTTATTTGTGACTTATGTTTGTGGAAATGATTATGACAGCAGTGGTTGCTGGTAGTATGAAAGTCTTCATCACGGCTAATAGTACCAAAGCCCATCTGGTATGCTAATGTAGGAGATAGCTGTTAGCCAGGGGCCACTTCAGTACATCGACTGTAATAATGTGCTCCAGCTCCCAGGTGCTTAGCGGGACATCACAGGGACCCATGGCACATGAGGGCCCTCTTACCTGCTCCTCTTTAGGGGGTCAAGAGCTGGCAGAGACACCCCCCCCCCCTCCACCACCACCATTATGTCCTCCCAGCCTCAGACGATGAGACTGGGATCTAGAGGGGATGAAGTGGAACGCGACTACTGCTCCAGCTCATTTGATCCCACTGCAGATCTGCTGCTCATCAAGGAGACGTAATGGTGGCCAATTAAGGGACAGGATCGCGTAGGAGTGGTTCGGGGGGCTCCCAACCAAACAGTTCTGGTTTCATAGCCCCCCATAGATCCAGCAGTCTGGGTGTAAGCATCTTTGAGTTACAATGCCCCAGCTCCTACCCTGCTCCTTAACGACATGTGTCTTGCACTTTGATTAAGTGATCATATTACATTGCAACCATTGCACACACCCAATTTCTATTTCTGTTTCTATATTTTGTAATTTCCGTCCTGTGGGTCAGTGTGTGCTATTATTCTGTCTGTGAATCGATGGGCAAACTGGAAAATAGGAGTCGTCAAACGCAGAACATATCACAAGGATGAAATATTTAGAGAACTGACTCCCTCGGCGAGTCACCACTGCATGGCGTTGGTGTATATATATTTAACCACGCCGGCGAGTCAGAGTCGATAGTGGCCTGGATTGTGGCAGACATCTCATTCTACGCTACGATGCTTTGTGTAGTATCTGTTGTTTTAGTGTGTGATGTGTTCGTAGTGCCTTCAAATATAATGCCTGATTGGAATTGTTGATGTTCTAGCATTTAATCGCAATACGCGAATCACTTGTCTAGATTTGATTTAGAGAAACATTCATATTTAATCAGTGATTCAAAAGGATTTAAATGCTAAGTTGTTGACTTGACAAAGTAGATGAACAAGGGTAAAATTGAAGTGCCCCGGGTCTCCAAATGAATGACATGTAATTGGTTTCAAAAGGAAAGGACACACATTTCAATACTAAAGTGACTCTCAAAGTAATGAGCTCTGTATTTTCCCTGTAGTCTGTTGTCCTTATTTCCCTAACGATTCCTTTTCTTCGCTATTAACAAGAACACAGGAAGAATAAACAAAAAAAATAAGCGGCTTCGCCCCAGTTCTGCCTTCCAGTCCCAGAGTACTGTAGAACCTACTGTGTACTGTTCTGGACATACTGTAGGGTTTATCCCTGTTACCTGTACAATAACATGCTGTTCTTGCCCTCGGCAGGAGGTATAGAGTTCAAGCAGGCCTTACAAAGGGTCTAATTCATGAAAGCCTGGGCAAGGGTGGGTGAGGCATGGTAAACAGGGTTTAGATGTCACATCTTTCTGAACCTTTGTTAGTTTTCTTAAGATCATTCTTCAAAAGGACTGGAAAAAGAATTCACATTAATACATAAATACATAACTAAATCAATACTCACTTATTAAGAGTGCTAGATATTCCTGGGCTGTATCACATTGGTACTATGTATTTTCCCCGTCAATGTAAACCATAAATTCATTATATGTTATAACACAAAATGTTTACACAATGTTCCAATGAATACGCTGGAAGACAGACGTACGTTATAGTCAATATTAGAGAACATATAGTCAATATTGGAGAACTATCCAGAATGCCATCTCACTTTTATTCTAAATCTTCTGATGGAGCTTTAGATTGGATGGATGGCTGGATGTCGCTAAGCCAGATGAGAGTCATTGCTCTGATCTCATTGGTGTCTGTGTTCACTGGTTTATAACTTGGATCTTAACTAACGATCCTTCTTTTAGCATCCATCCTGGAAGCAATTTCCCAAGCTGTCAGCTGGTTGATATATAATCAGGTTGACTGTGGAGAGAAAGCTTTGATGTTTATGCATTGGCCCTGGCATACAGCTAGTAGAGAGCTAACACACAATACTAAATAAACGTGTGTTTGTGTGTTTATATGGCATCCTCAGTTAAAATGAATTGGTCTAATGGTATTTTTTGTGTCTGTTTTCATCAACAGGACAAAGAACCTCTTCCCTGTGCCCCTGTCTTCACTGTTGTTCTACCGGAGACTCACAGGAAGTGTTGATATGTGAAACCGCTCGGACACTGAGGGCATTACAGCAGCATTCTGGGAGGTAAGGAAGTCTTTTTGCAATCGGACGCGATGGATGATCGATTTCCCGGCCGCTGCTGAGGGCCACGGCGAGATCAATACGACTTGTCGGCGGCGATGAGCGAGGAGCGAGGGGATCCGGTCGTCCGGGGGGAGGGGAAGAACGACAACGGGCACGCCGGTCTGGTTTCCGACGGCGACGCCAACGCCAACGACGTCCCGGCCGAGGGTGGCGGCGGCGGCGGCTCCGAGGACGCGGGCACCCTGTCCGTCCTGACCACGGAGACGGGCCCGCGGGACAAGGTGGTGATCTGGGGCACGGACTCCCAGTGCGATGACCCCGAGCTGGCTGAGTTTGAGATGCTGGAGTGCCAGGAGCTGGAGGCCGACCTGGTGGAGGACGGAGAGGACTTTGTGGGGCTCACGGAGCGGAAGAGCCGTCCCCCGGTGGACACGACGCTCGCTGACCCCCGGCACAAAGCGGAGAGAAGGTCGGGAGGGCACAGACCCACCGAGCCTGGAGCCGGCACCGCCGGTCCCGACGTGGGCGAATGCAACACCAGGACCGATTTGAGCTCTGAAAACGACGCGTTTGTCTCCTGTGTGTCCACCATGTCCAGTCTGTGCGGGAGCTTGGCCAGCGCCCTGGACACCTCGGGCCGAACGTCTGGGCCTTACCGGACCTTCTCAGAAGACCTCACCCTGTCCTGCAGCGCCGTCTCCGACCGGGTCAAGGTTCCTCCCGTCAAACCCCACCGCCACGTTCCCACTCCCACGGTAAGCACAACCCTCAACAGGAGAGACGTGAACATGAACCGCGATTCAACCTCAGTCCTGTCTGAGGACGTCATTCTGGAAGCACAACAGAAAAACAACAGAGTTACTTCATGCAAGCAGCACATCCCAGGTACCGAAGAGCACAGAGGAAACCTCAACCAGAGATGTCCCGATGAAGATGGCTTCAATGGAACGGCCCTCCAGCAGGAGGACAGCAACAAGAAGATGGACAAGGGCACCCAGGCAGACGAGAGCCCTGACATGAATGATAATCCGCCCACATCTGGATCTAAAGGCCCTCAGTCATCCACGGAACCCACGAGTAAGCCAGCCTTGTTTGACAAGTCGTTCAACAAGCAAAAGTCCTTTGACAGGACTTTAAAGAAACAACCGTCCTTCGAGAGCTCTTTAAAGAAGCAAGGCTCGTTTGATAACTGCCACGCCATGAACGCGTCCAGTCTGGAGAGGAGAAAGCCATGGGGAAGCCCCAGTCGACCGGTGTCTCCCATCCCTTCCAAGAACACCGGCTCCCCCAAGAGGAAAGCCCCCGCTTCTCCCGCCAAGGTCCGGAGCGCCAGGGCAACGAGCCAGGAGCGCGGCGTATCCCCGCTCAGGACCGCCGCCGCCGCCGCCGCCGCCGCCGCCGCCGCCGCGGCGGTCAAACACCACGGCGTGGCGGGCCTCAACAGCGGCATACCCAAACCCATCGCGAACCCTCCGCAGAAGGAGCACGACCACAGGACGTCCTCGCCCCCTCACAAACCCCAAAACGTCCGGCCGAAAATCATCACCTACGTCCGGAAGGGTCCTCAGACCAAAGCGGAGGGCGCGAATGCTCCGGGCGAGGCTTCCGCCCAGCCGTCCCCTCGAGCGTTGCCCTCCTACCCCAGCCCCTCTGCCGGGAGGAGAGACCCCAAAGTCGGGCTCCCGGGGAAGGGTGCGCAGGTGCTCTGCTCCTCCAACCAGCTGTTTGATAAGTACCGGCAGGAGATGCAGAAGGCCGGCCACTGTCCCTCGGGTCCCGGGGCGCCGGCGGGCGGGAAACCTCCCGGTAGCTCTTCGTCTTCTTCTTCTTCTCCTCACAAAGGGAGCGGGAAACAGGAGAGCTTCCATAGTGAGCTGTCCGGCAAACACCTCCAGGAGGTAAGTCCTGGTCCATTTCCACACATTTTGCGCCATCACCCGCTGTGTTCAATTCCAGTGAATTCAAATACCTTTATTTTTTGGCTTTCCTTTGCATGGTCCAAGGGTACAGTGAATTAAGACACGTGAGGTAACATACATGTGCACGACAACAAACAAATGCACAAAGTGCGTGTTAAAAGCATTAGGGTCCACTGAATGTCCATGCTTAGTGTGGAAACACACTCGGATCATATATTTCAAATAGTTCACGCCTTCAACATGTGTGACGGACGGTATTGGTCGCTTCTTTTCCTGCCCACTCAGCACCCTGCTGAGACAGGAGGTCTGTATCGCTCTCCGAGGACCACCAAGCCTCAACTGGGGATCGGCGCCAGGCCACAGCCGACCAAAGCTAAAGTTCCATCCAAGGTTGAAAGGTCAACGGGGGGGCCTGTGCACGGCCACGAGGACCCTTCAGGTGAGGACGCTTTCTGCTAGCTGAACACAATTCACATCTGTGATCATGTACTTAAAATGGCGGAAAATACAAGGCCGATGAGGTTCTTTAACTTCTCTAACTTTAACACTGGATTCAATCAAATTCAAATTCATTTTCAAGGTATTTTCAAAATCAATTTATATATCTCATGCTCTCAAGCAAGTACAACTTCTTGCAACCTCTTGGTATCTTCTTTTCCCTCTTTATGAGGCAAATGTTTACACATTCCACAATGTAATTAAAGGATTTTCTGTAATGGCTGATAGCAGTAGCAGTAGTACTGTAATTGGGATTATAGCGATTCCCTTATTCTATTATTCTTCTTCCACCTCCAGGAGAGAACAGAAAGCCAGGCCACGCCCATGTGTCTCTAGCCACACCCACTTGTCCCCTGCTAAGGACGGGTCAATCGGGGCTCCGCCCCCCAGGGTTCTCGGCCCTGCCCCCCGCCCACCGGGCCTCCTTCGGATTCACCCGCAGCGGCAGCCCCTCATCTGTGTCCAGCAACCAATCAGGAGACGGCGCCAAAAGCGACCCCTGTCAACCTCATCAATGTGAGCCACAAGTCACGGGTCCTTTGTTTGTTCATTATTTAGTTTGTTTGGTCAGGAAAAGGGACTGACCCCATGACCCTGATGGATGAATGAATGGCTGAATGAATAAATGGATGAATGGATGACGACTCAGGTAGTCTACAGGGCCTTAACTTCACTAGTTTGTTCTTGATTTAGTTTACCTACTTGAGCATAACAAGGCCATATATGATATTAGTCATAGATATTTCTAGAATATTTTTGTTATTTAGAGACTGCCCTTGGTTTCATGTCTTCAAATATGAGCATTGCACCATTGCACAATATGAGCATTGCACCTAAGTGTTATCGTGGTGAGCTGGTCCGACATTTTGTCTGGTGGTCTTCAAGTGGTGTCTGTCACAGTGAAATAATCGTTCCGTCTTAGAGACAGCACTGTCTGACAGAGAGGGCTGAGACGAGACAGATCTTTCTGCCGGTTTTTCACAGCTTGATTCACAAAAAGAGTGAGACGGCGGTCTATTGTGTCGTCTCATCGAAATAACCTCCGAGTTGTCGAGTTGTGTCTCAATCGAGACCGCTCTTATTTTGAAATGCACGGGAGCATCCCAGACAGTGTGTACATGACCAGGAGTGTGAATATCCCCCAAAGCCCTCGGGGTTCAGACGGCAGGGCTCGGTGTGGGAGTTGGCAGCCAGAAGCATGCTCATGGACATGCCCACAGCTAGGTTTTCATGTGCTGCTAGCTGTGATTGACAGTCAGCGATTAGAATGGACACCACAGGGACCAACCAGGAAGCTGATGATGAGGGATGCGTTACTTACAGATAGACACACGCAGGATGTAGGGGACAAAGGGGACAAATGCGTTAACACATCCAGTCCATCAAGTCCAGTGTCATTAAATGGGCGGATTGGGAAACCGCATTCACATCATTTCTCATTTCTGTAACGAGATGTATTTTTAAGGAAGTAAAATAGAAAATGAGGATAAACAAGGGCATGTGTTTGGTTCATTACAGTATATGAGGGTTATTATTAGCTGTGCCCCTAATTACCCTCTGCAGAACTGATTGGCAGAACTGCCCACTGGGACGTGGTGATGTCATCACAAAAAGGGGTCTATTTTAGATGATTCCATTTTAATAATGTGCTGGGTAATGGGTATAATGTCACATTGTAAATGATCTAACAGGCTAACAGGCTTCATGTCATGTTTTTCAAAAGAGCGTGTGGTATCAGTGGGTGGGGATAGAGGTGGGGTGTGGAGATGTGTAGGAGAAGCCTCAGTTAGCCCCGGTGATTAGAGTTATCTTGGAACACTGTGGAATTCACCAACCGATAGCCTCCTTCTCCCTTAGCCAATCACGTTCCCCGTCTCATGGCCTCCAGAGAGCACTGCCCCCCATTGGTCCTCCCAGGTGGATTCTCTCTGGCTGTAAACAGAGAAATGTGTTCCTCCTGCTTCAAGCGTCTTGCTTGATCCATTACATTTATTATTTAGTATCTACAGTATGAGGTTCACGTGATGTGTTCTTTGTTTGCTATTTATGCTTTGTCTTTGTATGGCAGTTCAAACAGTGCCTGTTTCAGCACGTAATGCTAAATTACATGTGAGTGAATTAATTGTTAATTAGGTTCATTATTAATTAGCTGTAAGACAAGCACAAGAGTTAGGACAGATTCAACTGATTGTGTGTGTGTGTGTGTGTGCGTGTCAGCAGTTCAGACAACAAGTTATTGATTGCGGTGACCAAGGTGGATGCCTCATTGCAGTGTTTAGATGCACCCAAAGTTCAACTTTGGATGCACGTTCAGTCTTTCTCACCCTTCTTTCATTTATTGGAAGCTTTAAAATTATCTTAGGAAGTGCTGAATATGAAATGAAAATGTATATTCTCTTCTTTTATTCTTCTTTGTGTAGTATAAAAGTCTTTGTGTTGTTTTATTACATTATGATGATTTCTTTCTTCTTTTTCTTTAGTCCTCTTGCACAATGCTGATTTGCTGCAATACTTTAATCTCACAACAGAATTGTTTAATGGCTGCAACGAGTCTAGAGGCTAAATACTTAATAACCTTTCACTGATTAATAATTTAGCTATTTTCATCCTACTGATGTTTAGCATTTCATATTCCCATCTGTTTATGTCCTCTATGTAAGATAATGTGGAACAGTCTTTACAAACAGCAAAGATGTATTTGAAATGTAAAATTGACTGATGCTTGTTTCTGGAAATGTTGTGAAGGTTTCACACTGCGCCTGATATGAAATCTCAAGGTTAATTCTGTGGAGCAGGCAATGCAGGCAAGATGTTTTTTAGCAACAAACACTATGTGGTTTCACTGAATAGTGATCGTACTTTATTCCACGATGAAGTGTGGAATAAATGTGTGTGGGTGTGTGCGTGTGTGTGTGTGTGTGTGTGTGTGTGTGTGTGTGTGTGTGTGTGTGCGTGTGCATGTGTATCTGTGTGTGTGTGTGTGTGTCTTTGTGCGCATATTTGCCTTTAATACGAATTAATAAGAATGTTCCAACCCACTTTTATCATTTAACCTTAATCCTCCCTCACTATTATTGAACATAATTTCATTTTCATTTTGATTAGTCGTTGAATGGATCTGTGTCGTATTAACAATGCTAATTAACTTTTGATGTTGAAAATGAAGCCACAGATATAATAAATGAAAAGAACATTCTGATTTAAGCACACACACACACACACACAAACAAACCGCAACCACAACAAAATCTCAACAACTGACTTTTCTTTTTTTTTCCCCCAACAGACTCGATCAGGGGGGGAGACGAGGGGCCTCTCCACAGGGGCCCAGCGCTCTCCGGTGGCCCCCGGGGGAACAGCCCCCAGCCTCCCGGCTCCTCCCCCACCCCAGGCTCCGCCCCCGCTCTCCCGCGACGCACGGCGACGCCCCCCCGCGGCTCCCCTGCACGAGGGTCCCCACAGGGTGAGCCGCACGTTGTCCTTGTTGTCCGTTTATACGCTCCTCGTGTCCCTGCTGTTGTTGCCAAGGGTGACACAACACACACCCACACATTCGTGGGTCGCGCACATGTCTGTGCACACTTACTCACTCGCTCGCTCACTCACTCACTCACACATCCCCGTAGCAGGCTCTCACAAACACTTCAAGGTCGTCCCCTCCGGGGACCATGTGACTGGAGGTAGGATGTTATTGGAGCTACAAAACAAAATGCACTTGACTTGATTGGTTGCTTCAGTTGGGCGAGGAGGGGGTGTGGCACTTGTGGGCGGGGCTTCCAGCCATGTGTGTGTGTGTGTGTGTGTGTGTGTGTGTGTCTCTCACTCTCTGAACAACACAGTTTGACCTCGTGGACACCACTAGACTGCTGAAAGACTCACAGCTCACAGCCCAACTACACACAAGGTTACGTCCCTCATGCCTGTTGGCGGCTTGTCACTAGCCGCTCACATGTCCGTCCGTGTTCGACCTGTTGATGTGTAGCGCTGTTCGGGAAGCTTGAAACCACTTAAGAGCGAGGGGTCGCGGAGAGGTCGCGTGCAGGGTAACGGGATCTGTGTGTGAAGGACTGTGAAGCACACCGAGAATGTGCAAAGTTACACGGTTGGTAGGCACAGGCGATGTGAAACACACCTCTGGTTGTGAAGGTGTTATTGAAATTAAAAATTATTTTTGCTATGACTTCTTGGGATTGATTCGTGATTTTAGCGATTAGTCACTAAAGGTTACACATTTTGTGCTCATCGAAATATTCTTGTACAAAATTGGTACAGAAGTCCTTTCAGTAAAATATTTATGTACATTGTAAATGTAATATTCAATTAATGCCATAAAAATACCCCCCCCTTTCCCTGAGAATTATGCAAGCATAAATTATTGTTGTTTATGTTGTGATTGTTGTTGTATTGTATTGTAAGTGGTTGTATTGTATTGCTGCGTCGCCGTGGTGTAGCCGCAGTGGTGTAGAGGGCATCTGATATTAGATGATGATAGGATGTCATCCTAGCTTTTGCTAAATAGTCATTTCCTTGCTGAATAGACTGTGAAGTCGTCTCAGCAGCGGCAGCAGCAGCAGCAGCAGTTCCCTCTAGTGGTCGAGCTTTAACACTGCACGCTGCAGTGGGTCATTTAAAGAGGCATTGCACCAGCTGGTGGCCGGTTGGTTCTCTGTATGTCAGGCCAAGCTGAGCGAATCTGTTTTCTGTGTGTCAGTACACTCACTACACACACAGTTTTCGGGGAGACTACAGGCTTCTCTGCACGACGTTATTAAATCATGGAGGTCTAAGCACCATGTTGCGTATTCATTACATGTTCAAAAACCTAAAACCTTTTCATTTTTATTTATCTATTTAAATCTGCTCATATGTCTTATTTGATCGCCAACTCTCCGCCAAACAGTTGGTGAATGTTCTGGGCGCAGGGTAGCGTTCTTTCTGTGTCGTCCGTCGACGTGCCTCGTAGTAAACAAATCGACGTCACGACCGAGGGACACCGGCGGATAGGTGTGTGTGTGTGGGGGTCCGCCTGTTCATCGTCCCAGCGAGGGAACACTCGCCGTATAACGCCGCGGTGTGTGCGGATGAAGGGAGGTCGTTTTGGACTGGCGTAGTTTTAGATTAATCGCGTCCGAGGCGCCCGGGACACCAATAGTGTTAACACTAACGAATGGTGTTAACACCAACGGTGTGTGTTAACGATCACCATCGATGTGTTGATGATCACCATCGATGTCCGCGTCGGACTGAGGGCTTAAGCCTCCCGGACACTTGGTGCATACGCTACGGTGTGTTGGGCATTTCATATTCAACACCGCTCATTGTAAGGCTCATACACAACGACGGCACTGAAAAAGTGTCGCTGGGTTGCTATGGGGATACAATGCCCCCTTGCGTCCTAGAGCTCTAAACGCAGAATGGTATAGGCGTTGTAGGCCTACTACATATTCTACTGCAATATTATATATCATATTTCATGAACGGTATGAACTATACTACATATTATATTATTATATATTATGAATAGTATAAATCATACAACATATTCTACAACTGTATTCCATGAATCTATGAATATGCTACATATTTTACTACACATTTTTGAAAGAAGGAATATATGAGTTGAATATATTCTATGACTATGAATACATTCTGCTGCTATCTTCTGTTCTGTGTGGTAGTTGTCTGGTCTCTGACAATGTGTTTGTACCCCTCAGCATCTAGGAAGGAGCTCAATAGAGAGACAGAGAGATGCTGTTCCCCAGCCACCCCTAAACGCCTCGGAATGGTTTCACCCAAGTCCCCTGGTGAGTCCTGTCACATTACATCACCAGGTGTGTGTGTGTGTGTGTGTGTGTGTGTGTGGATGTACATGTGTTTTTATTTACTGAAGTATGTATGTGTATGTCTGTTAATGTTCATGTCTTGTACTGTGTGTGGGTGTTTGTGTACGTGTGTGGGTGCATGCATGTGTGTGCGTGTGTTGAATTTGTTGCTGAAATGTCATTACCTTAATGGCATTGTTCCTTTTTTCTTTAATAATGGATGTCATCTCATCCCTCTCTCTCTCGCTCTCTCTCTCTCTGTCTCAATCTTGCCTTCCTGTAATTTACGATCCAAGCCCCACCCTCTGTTGCCATGGTGACCATGGCAACAGAGGGTGGTTCATTGGTGGTTCATCTACGCTTCATTGAAAAACTCAATTTCACCCTCAGATTACAATTAAAATGATACAAATCCCAATTTCTTTTAGGGTTTTTCTCTTGGAGCAAAGTATAATCTTGCATGGGAATTTCAGACACTTTAATAAATACAGATTTCTGATATGGGCCTATTTAAATTAGATTACTGCGTTAATAACATAGTGACTACTTGATATTGCAGTTGTAATTTGACACAGTTAGGGAGTAACACAGCTACCATGTATCAAACATTGGGTTTTTGCACCCACAACCTCTCCACATCCTCACCCCCACTAGACCAGTGTTCTGCGCCGACACAGCCCCGCCATTATGGCTCAAGTATTCCTTGATCAACACCAACATAATTTTCCCATCATTATTCATACTTTTGTGGCCTATGACTTTTTACCCATAATCCTCTCTCTCTCTCTCTCTCTCTCTCTCTCTCTCTCTCTCTCTCTCTCTCTCTCTCTCTCTCTCTCTCTCTCTC
>JAOPUI010000047.1:2819563-2831699 GCA_027123135.1 Urophycis floridana
CCCCCCCCCCCCCCACCCCCCCCCCCCCCCCACCAACCACACACGACACCTCCCCCTCGCTCTACCGATAGAGAGAGAGAGAGAGAGAGAGAGAGAGAGAGAGAGAGAGCGAGAGAGAGAGACTGCTAGAGGGAAGGTGGATAAATGAACCGGATAAGAACCCGGGGGGGGGGGTTGTGTGTGCGAGGTGTGTGTGAGAGAGAGGAGGCCGCTATGGCTGAGGTCATGGGTGTCGTTACAAGGCAGCCGTGGAAGAGGATTAACGCAGGAGATGGAAATGACTGCAGTTGTCTCCAGTGGGCTCCTTAATGACCGTTGCCGTCCGCATAAGGGTGTTGAAGATCTCATTAGAACTAACTCACCATGACCACTTCCTGTTTCCTCTTTCACCGGCTTCCTCTTTAAGGAACAGCGTGTTTGATTGCAATTCGATGACAATAAATCCAAGGACAGAGTGCGAATGGAGTTTAAATTACTACACAGTTACTATTTAGGTATTTAGCAGACTGTTTTATCCAAATTGGCTGTGACAGTGAAGACAGACACAGATCATGAAGGAGCAGGTGGGGGTTAGACAGTGAAGACAGACATAGGTCATTAAGGAGCAGGTGGGGATTAGACAGTGAAGACAGACACAGGTCATTAATGAGTAGGTAGGGGGTTAGACAGTTAATACAGAGACAGGTCATTAATGAGTAGGTAGGGGGTTAGACAGTGAATACAGAGACAGGTCATTAATGAGTAGGTAGGGGGTTAGACAGTGAATACAGAGACAGGTCATTAATGAGAAGGTAGGGGCTTAGACAGTGAATACAGAGATAGATCATTAATGAGCAGGTAGGGGTTAGACAGTGAGACAGGTCAGTAAGGAGCAGGTAGGGGGTTAGGCAGTGAATACAGAGACAGGTCATTAAGAAGCAGGTAGGGGGTTAGACAGTGAATACAGAGACAGGTCATCAATGAGCAGGTAGGATTTAGGTATCTTGTTGCAGGATGTCTACTGGTAGGCACTGGGGGATCAAACCCAGTCCCTTTTGGCTGGGAGTCGAACACCCTGACCGCTAGACTATCCTGCCCCAAAATCAGTGTAATACTTGTCCCAACATCGTTATCGCAAACAAAGTAAAATAAATCCTATTACTGCCTCGATTCACTTTTTTTCTGAGGGGCTTTTTCTGCAGGGGCTGAATAAACACTGAAATGTTTTCTCGTTATTTTCATTTTACCTTGGCATAATGAACACTTGTCATTGAGCACATCAACATGATGGGTTTCAACACATTCCGACTTTTGCTCTAGTCATAGTAGCCTACATTCGGTAATGGAAAGCAAAAGCAAAGGCAGATTTTATTTATTTATATCAAAAGGAAGATTTTATTTTCCTGCCATCCATTGGACATTGGAGGGGGGGGTGGGGGATGCAGGCTGTGGACAACATGGCCGCCGAAACTGTTGGCCCCTCACTCACTCACTCCAGTTGCGGGAGCGGTATGATCTGGTTATCCGGAGGAGTGGCTGCTCCATCACGCAGCCCTCATCAGACCCTGGTTACTCAGACTAATTGTACAGACTCTCTGAGCTCTCGACTCATTCGTCTTACTCTGCGTGGTAATTCAATATCACACACACACATATATATATAAAGATATATATATACTCCATCACCTGGCTGTCCGCCTCTATCTCCATCAACATCAGTGGCTGTGGATATGGAAACGTGGACCTGTGCTAACGCACTCTTATTGATAGTGACGATCCTGAACATCGTCCGTGCTTTTGAAATAAAAAAGACCAGGGGTATCAACCTGATCAGTGGTTTATGTAAATAAAAGCAGACAGGGCAAATAAACCGACAGAAGCGGCACGAAAATGCACAGCAAAGAGCAAGTGCCTGTGAATGGAAGATAGCTATTATATTGTATGCCGAGTGTATCGCTATTGTAGAATAAAGCTATCATAGCATGGATCTCATTATAGCACAAAGCCATCATAGCAAAAATCTGTTGTGGCTTAAACCTCGTTATAGCATATCGGTATCTGATATCCGTAGCATCAACCTCTTTATAGCATATAAATATGATAGCAATTAGCTTTTGCGCATCAACCTCATAGCATGTAGCCATCATAGCACAAACCTCATGCCATATCGCCACCATAGCATTGCATCGCGCTGTGATCCTTTCATGTTCTGACACGATGTATCCCTAGCAGCATCATGTAGATGTAGCCTTCCGAGCACGGGTGCAGCGGCCTCCATTAGGTCCTCAACGCACCAGGGTGGAGGCTATAGGCGCCGCTGACCCACAGCTGCTCACCTACGCTGAGGTGAGGAGCTCACACCTCCCGCACGGGTGAGAGGTGAGAAACCAATTACCTGAACATGTGTCTCTGGGCCCAAAATATCATTGTCAGCTTGTCACGCCGTCAGCCGTGATGTAGCGCCTGGCGAGGAACCTCCAGGTATCCTGACAGACCGGCTATCGCTTCCCCTCTTTAGGCTGACACGCGGTGCGCCGCGAAACAACCTGCCTGATGATGGGGCCCTTTGTTTTCCAAACCATTTTTTCCTTCAGAAACTCCCGAAAGCTTGTTATTGTCTTCTCTCTTCCTTGTCAAGTGTGTGGAGGCTGTGGTGCTGCAGTCGTGAATTGTTAAGGTTGTTAGTAATTTTTTGCGATTGCTTTGTAATTGACGGATATGAGGTTCGGCGGACAGATATTATGATAGACAGAAAGCTAGCTAGACCGACAGAAAAATGAAGCTAGTGACAGAAAGGGTTAGGTCGAGAGACAGATGGAGAGCCAGACAGATGTAACCAGACAGAGAGACGAAAACAAGGTAGACGCACAGACTAACTGACTCTGGTTGCCAACTTTCCACTACCAAAAATGCGGCAAAAGGGCACGACACCTTTTGTTCAGCGTGCGGTACCCCAGCGGCAAGGTGTTGTGTGAATGTTTTATTGTTTCCTTTTTGCAGGTTATTTTTTCAGAACAACAGTCCAACATTTTTGTTGTTGTCGCTATACGTGCAACCGATGCACACGACGGGGCTTGTGATTGGATGACTGCTGACTGAGAAGCACTTGATCTACTAGTATTTTGTCAGATCTAGGATCTGTGCGTGGGCTGTCTGGTGATCAGAGTAGAGTTGCAGTCAATATATGGGACAAGGTGACATAGGACAACCTGATGTTTAATCTGGTCACAGATTAATGGGTCTCAATGGGTCTCTGCTAGTTTCAAAGGTTTCTCCTGGATTCAACTGGTCTCAGCTAGTCGCAACCAGTCTCATCTAGACTCGTCTGGTCTTGGTTAGAGTCTCATCTGATCTAAGATGGTCAGATGAGACTACCGAGACAGCCAACTGGTCATGGCTGTCTTGGTAGTCTCAGCTAAACTCACTGAGTCTTAGCTGGTGTCTGCTGGTCTCATCTTGTCTAAGCTGGTCTCCTCTAGGCTCCACTACTTTTGTCTGGTCCGTGCTGTTCTCAGCTGGCATCAGCAAGCCAGACGATGAAGGCTTGTCTGGTCAGGCATTGGCTACTTTCTGTGTCTTGAGAAGCACAATTGCTGTTTCCACAAGTAGAACAAGATGTGTCTGGACCTTGTTTTGACCGCGCTGTTCTCCAGCTATCTCAAGACGGCAGATCTTCAGGTAACCACTTGATTGCCACTGGATGTAATTGTTTGCACTGTCTGTGAGTGACAGCTGCATTTTTGTCCTTGACACTGATACGGCTAAAAAACACCACCACCCCCAAACCCTCACCCTCCCTACACCACACTCTCCTGCCTTGCTCTGCCACCGCCACCTTCACTTCTGATGCACACGGTTATGTGACTGCAGCTGTTGACTAACACCGCCAGATGTGTTGTTACCAAATAGGAGCCGCACTCCTTTATTTGAATGAGCCCTTACCATCAGTATGTCAGACGATGCAGAGCGGAGAGGATTCCTTGGCTCTTATTCACCTAGTGGCCAATTTGGTTCCACTTTAGATGCAACCACTATCTGGGTGGGGGGAAACTGAATGCAGACTTTTGCATTCAGTTCCCCCCACACCACCACCACCACTACCACTACCACCATCCAGCTAGCGTTAAGAACTAAGACAGCCGCTAGGTGAATGAGACCCATTGAGATGTAAAAATGAGCACTGGTTCCATTAGTCATGGTGGTGACGGACGCAGTGGTAAGTCATGCAGTAATGACCTACTCCCACTTCAGAATAATGGTGTCATTACAATGATGAAGCTAATGTAACGTTGGACGGCATTTAGTCCCTTGTCACGTATTGTTATGTCTAATAAAGAGATGGGCTGGGCGCCTTATCTTTGCACTGGACCGGACAGCGTGATGCTTCAATGAAAGAGTATCTCTGTCTGACTGTCTGTCTGGCAGGATGAACCTGTGAGCAGGAGAACAGAAACACAATAGTTCAATGTGAAATTCAGTGAAATTCAATTAGCATATAAATATATAAATGGAAGTTAGCATGATTCTGTTCAGTTAAATTTATTTGTCTAGCCCTTAACCACAGTTCCAGTCTCAAGGGGGCATTTTAGGCCCACATTTTCGACCCCCACCCCGCCCCCCACCTCCCATAACCCTAAGCTCTCTAAAGGGCAAGGCAAAACTCTCCAAAACCCAGAGGGCTGAGACCTTGAGAAGGAACGCAGGAGAGGAATCCATACTTCCAGGGGCGGCTGGGGGTGCAGCTGCCAAATGGGCCAGCGTAATGGCAGCATAAACAAAGCAAACAAAGGTTAAGTACGATTAAGTTGTTGGGAAATAGTAGATTAGTAATGAGTTGAAAATCAATCATGAGCGTGGGCTACTCTGTTTATCTAGCGCACTAAACAGGGTAATGAAAGTCTTAATTTCGAGGCAGTGGCTGTTAGTTTATGTTGCTATTCCAGCTGTCCAGCTAAGTCTGTCAGATCACCCACAAACCTTTGTCCACAGAGAGAGAGAGAGAGAGAGAGAGAGAGAGAGAGAGAGAGAGCCGTACCTGGCTTGTCTCCCAGTGCCAGGTCTGACCAACTGTCTGTTGGCAGTCGTGTTCTGACACGGCCTTTGTCTGCCGGACAGCCGTCTCGCAGCGATGGGATCCGAGGGCGAGGTGTGCAAGGGGGGGGGGGGGGGGATGTTCCACCCGGGAGAGGATGCCTTTTAACCTCGCCGCAATAAAGCGCGGCGCTTCGCCGCCATTCAGAGGCAGTGGTCGGTGGAGGTAATCTGTGGCGCCATGTGTCACTGTCACACGCCTTCCATGGGCCATCTCGCCGCGGTGCTGTCGTAAATACTTCAATCACCGTGTGTCACCCCCCCACACACACACACCACCACACACACACACACACACACACACACACACACACACACACACACACACACGCACATGCTCACAGCCCCAGCCTCCACTTTCAAGGCGCGGCCCTGTTCTACGGTCCAGGGGCCAGGGCGCTTTTCACTTCCCTCCAAACGTCTCATCCATCTCACCGAATACAACATGGCCGCCACTGTTGCTGTTTCTAATGAGACGTTTTAGTTGTTTTTTTTTATTTTATCAAGACGCAGCAGTACTCCGCCGTGCGCTCGAAGTGCCGAGTCTAACGCAATGTTGTAAATCCACAGTGGAAAGAATGTCAAACAGTGCGGAAAGTTGTGTAAAAGTGCCGGTAAAACCTGTCAAAATATCACAATGTCGTCATTCCTTATCCGCTGTGTGTTTTTTTTTACTCACATAATATTTCAGTTGGCGGCAGCAGCGGATGAAAGGAGTGTTTTGCGTTGACAGGGTAGTCTTGGCCCTGCCGCTGAACTCGGCTTCAAGTAACTCCCACGGTGGATCCTTGAATCACCTCTGCAATGCCCCTGGGTAGTGGCTGGGTTTTATTGCAAAGTGTTGTACGTGACAGCCCCAAACCATTAGCATTCTCGCCGCGTGTCAAAGCAGCCCACTCCAGACGGATGGCTAACATACACCAAAAAAGGTCATCTGCGCTGAACGTGCATGAGTCAAAGTATGTATTTAAAATGTGTGTGTGTGTGTGTGCGCGCAGCGTGTGTGTGTGTGGTGTGAACTAGCATGTGTGTGTGTGTGGTGCAAACTAGTGTGTGTGTATGGATGTGCTGTGTGTGTGTGTGTGTGTGTGTGTGTGTGTGTGTGTGTGTGTGTGTGTGCGCGCGCGCGCAAACTAGTGTGTGTGGGGGGGAGGTATTCTATGTGTGTGTGTGTGTGTGTGTGAATATGAGGTAATGTGAGAGTGCACGCGTGTGTCAGCGAGCGTGAATGGAGGTATTTGCATAGCGCCCCATCTGGAATAAAAAAAATAAAAAAAGCAAACGTTTTCAGCAACAAGTCTGAAGAGGTAGAAGGAGAGGAATAGAAAGGTTCAAATGGAGGTGTCACTCATGCTTTGGCCTTCATGACGAACAAGCAACAGCTCTGTTTTTTTTTTGTGTGTGTTTTTTTTTTTTTTGTACAGGAGACAGAAAAGCAGACCGCGAGTCACTTACGCTTCAATTTAGGAGCCCGGGCCCCATAGTGCCGCTATTTTCCAGATTGTCACTTTGAAGAGCTGCAGGCACTCGCAGTGCCACAAGGTTGTTGTCAGTGGAAGTTGAAGAGGTATTTGTTTCTCGGTCGAACCATTTACACCATTTCTCTCCAGAAATCCTCCCCCCCCCCACTCCCGGAATAACCTTTCCCGGCGCAAATGCCCGCTTGAACGTCAAGGGTGAAGATGGGGCTGATTGCTTTCGCTGGTTTGTGGAAAAATAAATAAAAAGGCAATTAGTCTGCCGCAAGCGTACGCACGGCCGTTCGTCGCTCATTTTTGTCCGACTGGTTGTTGACGCGTTGCCAAATTAAATTAGATGCTAATCTCTTTTATTTCTCTCTCTTTGGGGCCATTTGCCTTTTATATTATCCACCGTGTTTCTCTCTGTGTTCCACGGTGGCACTCTACTATTTGACTGATGTTTGATCTGCGTAATACAGAAAACACGCTGGGAACGGTCGCGCTCCGTCTCCGCCGAGTTTGTCTGCAGTTTGTCGGCGTTGTCCGTACAAAACACCGAGAGCCGACAATCAGCCAATCAGGGCCCAATCAGATTCCCTTCCTGTCCATGTTTACCCCTGATTGGACAGGAGAGCTTATCATACCTTCTGATGACCAATCAACTCTCAAGGACCATCAAGGTTGTTTGGGGTGGGTCCGATGGACGTCATGCTTGTGGATAACGAGTTCTGTTCCCCCCGGTGTCCTTTGACGGTCACATTTTAGTGTTTTAAAACATGTTGGGACGTTAAGTGTACCATACAGTTCCTGGGCTATCGATCCAATGGTGATACATTATGCAATACACTGAAACAATTCCCCCCTGATAAATCTCTGCTACAAACATTAACCTTCTTTAGACCCGAGGCAGATGTTCTCGTCCTACAATAAAAAGAAACATTCATAGTCGGTTTTATTTTAAAGAGTCCATTTTCTCATTTAATATTCTAGACTCCCAGCGGACGTTTAAAAGCTGATATTGGATTACCACAGTGGTTTGGGTGCACTCTCAGGGTTGCGTGGCACACCTGTTCCTTGTTTCAAACCCCCTTCCCAGGAACCACCTTGAGCACCTCGACTTATGTTGCCAACGGCAACAGTTGAACCAACAGTCCAGCCTGGCAGTGACGATGTTATGTTCAACTATGGAAGCAAGTCGTTGGAATCTGTTTATAGTTTTTAAATGGCATGAAATAACCCAAGTTTCACATCTGAAGTTATGTGCTTTGTCTTTTTTAGTTGGGCTTGTGTCCTTTTCTTCATTTCACATGTTTTGGTTACAGTGAGTTAGAGTGTCTTCTGGATAATGAGTCGTTTGTTTGGTGAAGCTCAACAATACGGTCGAGGTAAAGTAAAAACGGAGCCATAGTGACCAGAATGAATATCAGCCATCAATGTTTTGCCGTTGTGTTGTCACTAACCCTGAAATAATTCATTAGACCTTTAATAGGCCAAGTAATTACAACACAAAATGAGATGATAAATATCTCAGCGGGAAAGTAAACAACAATCCTTCGCCACATTCCAGCCATACGCTCGTGGACCCAACCGTCTGCAGACCGATTGTCAGACCTATTGTCAACAACAACGTCAACAAGTTCAGCTTCAATCTGAAGAACAATGTTCCTTTTCACTCAGCTGGCCTTCATGGCTTCAGACAAATTGAGGTTTTGTGCAAACTTGTGCTCGACAGAAAGTATCTTTGCTGTGCCCCGGCGCTCATGGAAAAACATGGCAATAGTATTTGGACTTGATTTAATTCACATTGCTTTACATTACTTTTAGTGTTCAGTCATCTTGCAGAAACCTTTATCCAAAGACACTTACACCTCTTGCTGAAAATAGTCAAGAGGACTCGTGTTTGAGTACGGAGACAGCAACAACAGACAATTAAATCCAGTTCCTAAGCAATCTAGCAAAACTTATTCTTGTTGGAAGTAAGAAACATGCTACGTTTCTAGTAGACTGCTTCAGCAAATTGCCAACCTTTCAACTGTTAGTTAATTAAAGTTTCACGGTCAGTTTATCATAAGCATAATTTATTATTGGCTGATTAATGAGAAAAGATTGAACATGGGCTGGTTTCATTAAGTAGATGCAGGTGATTTGCAACACAATAGACCTGAGAGAGAGAGAGAGAGAGAGAGAGAGAGAGAGAGAGAGAGAGAGAGAGAGAGAGAGAGAGAGAGAGAGAGAGAGAGATATTGGTCGAAGTGGCACTGGCTCATTCGCTCACTACCTAGCTCAGTCTGCCAGTATGCAAACCACAATGTGGTGACAGTGGTTTGATTCTGGCCTGTGCCCCTACTCTGATGGTCATACTCTTTCTTGTCACTTTGGCGTCGCTTCGCTATCCAGTTGGTACACATAAAAGGAATATGGAGCAGAACAGACTTGTATTGGTTGAATAATGAAAGTAAATCTGTTATCTGCCCCCCTTTGATGTGAAGGGACGCCCCCCCCCCCTCATGGCTTGGGGGCCTTAAGCCATCTCTTATAGCAAGAAATGGCTGCTACTTGCATGAAGTATAGTGCTTTTATTAGCGCGAAACATTGACACACGTAGCTATGAAGTGTAGATGTGATTCACGGGTGGCAATGGTCACGGCGTTTGTGTTTTGGGGGAAAAAGTGGGCGAAGGATAGTCTGGTGGTAGGATATAGTCGACACTGTTTAGTCAAAAGGGTCTGGGTTCCAACATCTGCAGTCTACCTGTTTACGTCCTTGAGCCCTAACCCCTACCCTGCTCTTCAATGACTCAAACCATCTGCTGGATGACTGAACGGATAAAAGGTTGAGATCGGTTAACCGATCGTCAGCAGCCGCTCGGTAATGGAAAAAGGCTTCTCATTGTCCCGTGATAATCTTTAACCATGATAATAACCCCCTCTCAGAATGAAGTACGTTTCAAATGAGCGCAAATCTGTTTTCTGTTGTCTTCTGTTCTTTCGGCGTTCCGTGTTGTGATCCTCCGTGCCTACGAGCGGGGACGTCGTGTCTCGCGCACACAACGAAACCCTTGGCAGGAGTCCCGCATGAGGAGGAAGGAGTCGTGATGTCACGCTATTACGTTACGCTGTAAGGTACCGCCGTAAAAGTGCAGCGTGTAAATCTTGGCAACGTGACCGCCGGGGAGTCGAATGTCAAGTGCACCGTGTTTTTAGTTCTCACAGAGTTTCCCCCCCCCCCCCCCGACTGTGTATGTACTGTACCGCACAATGGGCCCCATTCACCGTGAGGTCTCAGGGAAAGGGATTAAACATCATGCGGGTGGTGGTGGTGGTGGTGGTGGTGGGTAAGACTACGTGGGGGGTAGAGGTGGTGATGATGGGGAAGGTGGCGTTGCGAGATCTTCAGTTCAACTTTGAGGGCTGCAATTGGGAACCGCACACAGTGAGCGATGAACTTTGAGGAAATGTTAACACCATGCTAAATTTGTAAACCATGTGCAGGCACAGCTTTTAAGGCCTCGGGTCGGGAGGGGAACATGTGGGTTCATGTTTGTAGAAGTGATCGAGTGCTCTAATTACTTTGCACGAGCACTTACATAACAAAATGTTAGTTTTGCTAACAACATTAATATCATTAACATGAATAGGTTTATGAAAGCATGTTTATGAAAGGTGATAAAAGCATCTGCAAAAAAGCCTAAATGTAAATGTGCATATTATATAATTATAATAAATTATTTATAATATGTATATTGTGGAGTCCTTATAGCCCAGCATTTATTATTGTGTGTGCATGTGTGTCTATGTGTGTGTGTGCATGTGTGTCTATGTGTGTGTGTGCATGTGTGCGTGTGTGCGTGCGTGCGTGTGCGTGTGTGTGCGCGTGCGCCTCCTTATGGTTTCAGACAATATGGTTCGGTTGAGTTTTAAGTGCATAATTACAGGACTTGAAACAGCTGCAGATTGTGGCAACAGTTGGTACTTCAAGATTGATCCGATTCTGACTCCTGCCCAGTCAGATTGGGGTTTTTTGCAGTGAGAATATGCATGGTGTTAAAATCCCCTTACATCTGCGGCAGACACTTTTACATCACCCTCATACTCTTGCCGTTGTTATTGTATTTCGACAGATTAGAGATAGTGATATAGCTGATAGAGATATTATAGACTTTCAGAAAGAAAGGATTGTATGAATGGATTACAGGTTATCTCCCCACCTGTTCACATGAGTAAATGTAGTACATATATTTGTTTATATGCATTTAATATAAACATGGTATAATAGTTACAATGTAGTAGTGACTAATACTTAATAACAACGGTTTGTTTTCACATTTTATAGTGAAACATATTTTGTGTGAGAGTATTTTGAACTTTGACTTCATAAACCCTTGTAGAATTGCAGGAATTAAAACTTGACCATCATTCTCAATTGGCCATAATCAACACCATACAAAATGTATTTAGAAAGTTTTAAAAGTCCTGTCTGGAAAAAAACAACAACCCTGATTGCAATAACCCCCCATCACCACAGGAGGTGCTGTTGCTACGGCTTTATTTCAGTGTTTTGGTTTGCTCTTTAAAAATACACCCAATATTCCCCCTGCTCGCGTGTGTCCGCACAAGGTGGTGAAATGGCCTACATCTGTAGGAATAATTAATGGTGTTGGCCTATATAACCTCATCATCAGTGATAGTTCATATTGTCCTCATAAATGAAGCTGACATACTTCCTCTTTGAGCTTTTTTAACTGAAATGCGTGGATGTTTTCTGTCCCTGCACCACAGAACCGCAGTGTACAGTGTTTCACTCCCAGCCCAAAGGCTCTGCCATTCCAGCCCCAATGTCCTCAGTCTACCTGTGGGCATCCTTGGACAAGATGCCCTACCCCCCAACCTGCTCCCAAATGTCTCTAATATGTCTCTATGTAATGCGCAAAAATTCACTGCAAGCTTTAGAGAAAATCTCTAGCTAAACGACTAGATTGTAAATAAATAATCATATGCCAGGCAATCTTCCAGCACCCCATCTACTGTATCTTAGTCTTATCCACCCCCCCCCCCCCCATCTCTTGATATGGAAACCAGTTCCATTTCTATGAAACACAATAATTACCTCCGGCAGCCCAGATTAGCGTGTCTTAGCGGTGAGCTTTGCGCTCGGCTGATTTTATTGAATCGGATGAATCTGTTTACCCAAAGTGCATCAGAGAGGAGTGACACCGCCATCTTATCAGCGCCAGGAGACGCTAAACTAATGCTTTGCGGTTCGGGAAAACACGCCCTGCAATGCGGAGACAATAAGGACGCGGCCCGACGACAACAGAGCCCAAATGTCTTCTTCCTTTTCCCCCTCGCTCCTTTCATTGCGAGGTATTTATTTACATCGGCTCCCTCGGCTGACGCGGAAACCAAATTCAATTCTCGTCATTTTAATTAATAAAAAGCAACGCCAGGCGCTCGGTTCGTCTCCTACAGCGCACGCTGTACGCAATTGATGGAAGTGCCTTCTTCTGTGGCAGCGTTGTAAATGGCATCCAAACACTAATTAAAACAAATTGAAACGCGGCCCACTCGGGGGGCCCAGCCGCTAATGCTGTTTGGGGGTGAGGTGGG
>JAOPUI010000047.1:3062758-3078755 GCA_027123135.1 Urophycis floridana
TGTTCCCCGATTGAGCTCGCAGCGTTCACCGCTTCTCCCGGTGAGCAGCGAGTGCACATGCTGTGTCCGGTTCGAGCTGTGCGCTCTTATATGGACAGAACACAGAGCATCCGGAGGAGCGATCAGCTGTTTGTCTCTTGGGCTGAACCCCGAAAGGGACAGCCGGTCACAAAGCAGCGCCTCGCCCACTGGGTGGTGGAGGCTATAGCTTTGGCGTATGCAAGCAGGGGACTGCAGCCGCCGGCGGGTGTGCGTGCGCACTCTACCCGCGGGATGGCCGCATCCTGGGCTTTATTTAGGGGAGTGTCTGTTCAGGACATTTATTCAGCAGCGAGTTGGGCCTCGCCTCTGACACACACACACACACACACACACACACGTTAGCACCCCTGCCCCGCCCCTGATCGAGACAAGGGCACTGCATCCTGGAGTTCTTTTCTTGGTCTCCCTCTTAGCGTTTTTATACAGGACAGCAACCCGCCGGTCTTTTTTGCGGCTAGGTCCGACAATTTAGACAGATTGTGGTAAATTGGGGGTCAATTTTAGCCTGGGAATATCACGCCTAGGAGGGTACACTTTTTGCCACCTCTATTGCTATGGAAATCCAAGCTGTCAATGTCCCGGCGATTGTGTGAGATGGGCAGAGGTGTCAATGACGTGCACTGTTGTGCGACCCACAGTTTTTAAACCAGGAACATGTTTTATAACCATAGCAACTGCATTCGCGATTGAAGAGATCCAAAAATGCAGTTTATCAGACCACAGTGTTTCATGTTCTCCCGCATTGTAGTTTTGAAACTGACACTGGTGACACAGGGATAAATATAACGCATATGTTGTACGTCACTGTTCACACACAACTTCGTGCTTCGCATCACGTCACACATCGCAGTTTTTTTAGAAGAAGGAATATTACACCTTCATTTCACATTGACAAGACGGCAGATTGCAGCATTTACCTAGGTGCAAATGTGGCACATTTTCTAACTAAAAGCAGCTTAGGATGGGTTAAATGTAAGGGATGTAATACTCAATTTGATCAATAAGTTTAACAAATAAAAAATAAAGGAGTAGCTTGTGTTTGGTGTGGCTAGTGTGTAGTTTAGTAGAATAAAGGTGTGATTGTCTTTCCCAGGTGTTGCAGGCCAGAGTTGGACCGTGTCTATGCCTGAGAGTGTGATGGGTCTGGAGGGCTCCTGTGTGAGGATCCCCTGTCGCTTCACAATAGGCCGAGGCTATAGTTTTTACCTGGACAGTTCATGTAAAGCCCAATGGTCTGAAGGTATTGAGATAGTGTTTGACTCCAGCCTCACTGGAGATCTCAACCCCCTCCAAGGAGCGCTGGTGGGAGATCTCACGGAGAATGACTGCACCACCATCTTCTACAACATCCCCATCAGCAAATCCAAGTTTTTCTTCAGACTTCAATGCAACAACATTCTCAGTTACAGCTACCGTTCTGGCGTTGCTGTCACTATTAAAGGTTGATTTTTTGGATAGTGATGTATTTTGTTACATACAGATTCTCTGGTTTTGCCGGTTTAACAAATTCTTCTGACGGTTGTGATTAACAGATGAGTGGAAACCATCCTTATGGCCAAGAGGTAGAGTGGAGGTCCAGGAAGGCAGGCCAGTCATGCTGTCCTGCACCGCTCAGATCGCATGTCCTCTGCAGCCCCCCACGTTGTCATGGAGACCCAGCCTGGGGGACACCCAGGAGAAAGTAGGAGCTACATCTGTGACCTCTGAGCTGACCTTCAATGCCTCCTCCGTCCACCATGGAGAGAAGATCTTCTGCTCCTCCCTCTACAAGCGCCAAGGAGGACACCACAACGTCTCCTTTGAGAAACGTTTTACCCTCAACGTTTTGTGTGAGTAAAGGTTACTTGTTTTTTTGGGGTCCTTCCGGTACCCCAGTTTGGTTCTGTTACAGTTTATGCGATGCAGTGTAAGACAATGCAGTGATCTTCAGGTCCATTTCCCGGTCCGAGTCCCAATGTGAGTGTACTGGCTAAGTCCTAAATAGGGCATGAGGGTGTCCTCACTCCTGATCCCTGGAGTGTTCTCCTGTTCCTCTCGCTTCCTCATTAATAGTTCCTCTATCAGTTCCTCAAATAGTTACACTCATCCATCCAGTCATTATGACACAGACCATGGGAATATTCTCGAAGAGGTGGGTCTCTGGTCAGTTCCAATTCAACTACAGTTTCAGATGAGGATGTAATGGAGCCTGACTGCAGGAAGCAAACTCCATTTTCCTAATTTTCTAGAGAAAAACACTATCCTGAGCTATTCTATTGGGAGCTATGCCTTACAGAGCTGCTCTATATAGCACTATCCCATACAGAACTGTCCTATATAGCACTATCCCAGTGTCTCTTCATGTCTTCACCCTTCACTCTATTCATAGCTCCTCCCAGAATCCTGCCCTCTTCAGGCTGCAGCAGACCTGCACCCTTGTTCCTGGGTGGTCCAGCTTGGGTGCGATGTTCCTGCAGCAGCACGGGCAGACCATCAATGGCTCTGGAGTGGTGGTTGGATGGGAAACTCGTGCTGGGTTCTGAAAATGTGTCTATCAGCCAGGAGGACCTAGACAACACCACCTTGAGGGGCTCCCTCACAATGAGGGCCCCTGCTGGCACAGTAGCCTTGTCCTGCCACAGCTCCAACGCTGTCGGGAACATCAGCCAGAAGCTCCTTGTCCCCTTCATGGATACACAGCTATACCTAACAGGTCTGGACTCGGGGAGCCAAAGGGCCTCTTTTGCTCCTATTGCTTTAAAAAATATATCCACTTGACACATAACATGACAAATAGGATTGTTCACCCAGATGATGATGGTAAGATCAATTCCCAGGTCACCATCCTTATGGACTGTACCAACTGGTAGACTGATCTAGCTATCATAGAACTGGGTAGAAACTTCAACTTGTGATATCACCAGTGGCTTGATTTTAAGCCCCAGGGCCTGTTAAAATATCAACGTGTCCGTCCATTCACAGCCAATCACAAAACCACAAACAAAAATTATTTGACAACACATTCTAAATTCTGTTCCTCGATATTCCAGACACAGTGGTGTTCATTGTGAAATCTGCGGTGATATTCGTGGGATTAGTGTGTGCAATGGTGTGTGTTATAAGGTAAGACGACTTGACACACACATTCACCTTTTTGAAATTCACAATTTTCGTCACTGAATTCAGAGATTGTCATTTAGCAGCAGGTAGGATGAATGGCATCTTGTTCTCGGATGCCTCCAATTAAACTGAGGACAAGTGAACCCAAAGATGTTTTAATAAGAAGATGTGCCACTTCAGTGCTGGTGCTACTGCTCTAAAAAGATCACTTCACATTCATCAATTGTGTGCAGGAAAAAGTTTTTTGGTTCACAACAACCCTAGCATTGTTTTTATGTTCACAGTAGCACCAAATCACCATGCACAGCTGAAACAGACTAGAAAAAGAATAGGTAGAATGAATGCATTATGCACTGTCTAGCCATGTGCTCCCTCGTGCTTAAACAGTATTGCGCTCTTTTTCCGGTTGCATTACAGTAAACACAGTAAACCGGTTGCGTTACAGTAAACAGGATTAGCATAGCTCTCTCTCTCTCTCTCTCTCTCTCTCTCTCTCTCTCTCTCTCTCTCTCTCTCTCTCTCTCTCTCTCTCTCTCTCTCCTGCCCCCTCTCCACGATGCATTCTGTCCATTCTGTCCATCAGATCTCATAAGATGGGCAAAGTCAGGCGGTCCTTCAACAATGCCACTGTGAAGCGAACCCCCCCAGAGGAGGCTGAGACTGATGTAACTTGGATATAAACTCCTCGGTGGCCTTTTGGACATTTGTGGAGCACTATCGTGTTTGAAGACCCATTCTGTATCTCAGGTGGTCATCAGCAGTGAGCAGGACATCTATGTTAACAGTGGGATGCAGATGAACACTGTTGGACCGAGAGAGTAGCCTGCTGGACTGAGAGAGGAGGCTGTTGAGCTGGTTCCCCCGTCTCAACGCACTGTGATGCAGCCTCCTCCAGCCTGATTGGCCTGGCATGCTCCAACCAAGGACGTCTTGTCTCTAGTGACCTAACGGAAACTTCTCATTAAATTGTTTTGGATGACCAGTGATTCCCTCCTGGTGGATATTAAGAAGTTAGCAAAGAAGTTAGTAAGCTTTAGAATAATAGTTTTACTGTAGAGCTGTTGCTGTGCTATGTTTACCTTCCTTTATTTAATTTATTTCTCTCTTTATGTCTTTGTTGTTGATGATGCCAATAAAGGTGAGAATCTACTGGATTTGTTCTTCTGGTTCACAAGGAAACAGACATCCTGTGATTATGTGGCCCTGGTAAACCCTGATAACAACTAGCGTCCCTGGTAACCACTAGAGTTCCTGGTAACTACTAGTGGCACTGCTAACCACTGGTTTCTGTGGTAGCCACTAGAAACAACTAGTGCCCTTGGTAACCACTAGCCTCTGGTAACCCCTGGTAACCACCAGTATCCAACGGACCCTGGAGGTTACCTGTACGCTGTATCTCTATGCGTAATACTTAATTGCGTGGGCTCCGCTAAGCCGACTATAATCAAGTTGGATTGTTAAAGAGTTCCGTTTCCCTTTGGTGGAGATTTGCATTCACAGTGCAGAGGAAGAATGTTTGTACTTGTTTGTACTGAATGTTTGTACTGTCTATAGTGCACATTGATGCAATAAACGGTTTTGGTGTAGATTATACTTTGTGTGAAACATGACAGCAAATCCATTCTATAAAAACACATCTCCATTTATAGATTGTAATTGCACCCCTGGTACCCACCAGTCACAGTTAAAAATGTATTTCTGTCAATAAAGTTAATGACATACAACAGCATTCATCAATTTTTGTTTTTCCCAAAACGCTCACAACTGTCATTCAGTTTGACAACTCCAGCCCATGTAACTGTCTACTGTAACATCAATAGTGGCCTATGCTTTTCATTACTGTTGATTGGAATTATGTCAGGAGTTAAGCACACATGGAAAGTAGATCAATAAATCATTGGGCAAAAACAACAATTACAATATTAGACGGCATACATAACCAGTATGCAACTGATCAAGTTTCATATAGCCTCACAGAGATTCATATATGCTGCCTATGCTAGAACCTCGAAGTTAGATGGATTCACATGAAAGCTCGCTGTGCTCCACATTGTAGGAACACAGTGTCCACATGTCAGTAATCGTTCGGCAATCGTTAAATCGTTCGGCTCCGTAATGCTTGTGTTGTGCCGTTTGGAGACAGCAGTATTTTTGCAAATCTTCCATTACAGGGGAACAGTCAGTGACGGTGATGGTGATGATGTCAGGGTGATGATGTCAAAGCGATTTCTCAGTGTGGACGACCCGCACTGTCCACCCGCTCTATCCACTGTACTACTGCATTATTAGAGGAGGCTGTTGAACCGAGATAGGAGCCTCTTGGACCTAGAGAGGAGCCTATTGGACTGAGAGAGGAGGCTGTAACGGGAACAGGTCCCTCAACCTTGACCCACCAGGATGCAGAGGGAGCAGCAGACCAAAAAGCAGACATGCAGGTGGAGGGCTGTGATGTCAGAGTCTGCTATCATTCTTTTCTAAAACCCTGGAACGTGTAGTCTCTAACCAACTGTCCTCCTACCTCTCAGTAAATGACTTGCCTGACCCCCATCAGTCAGGCTTCAAGACTGCACACTCTACAGAGATGGCCCTACTAACAGTGACCGTGTCCCTTCGTGCCGCTAAGGCCTCTTCCCTTTCATCGGTCCTTGCACTCCTCGACCTGTCTGCGGCGTTTGACACTGTGAACCACCAGACCCTCCTCACTACTCTCGCTGATCTCGGAATTTCTGACACTGTTAGCCTGGTTCACATCTTACCTTATGAGTCGCACTTATCGGGTCACATGGAATGGCTCCCTGTCCAAACCCTGCTCACTAAACACTGGTATCCCTCTAGGCTCAGTAATAGGACTGCTTCTGTTCTCCCTTTATACCAGATCTTTAGGCTCTGTAATCACATCACACAGTTTTTCCTATCACTGTTATGCAGATGACACTCAACTGTTCCTCTACTTCCCCCTCAGACACTCTGATTGCAAAATGCATCTTAGAATGTTTGGCTGACATAAGCATCACCTCAAGCTCAATCTCGCGAAGACTGAGTTTCTCTTCATACCGGGTAAAGATTGCCCTCAAAGGGGCCTACTGGTCTTGGTCGAGGGCATTACAGTATGTGCCTCCCCGACTGAAAGGAACCTTGGCGTAATACTGGACAACCAACTGTCCTGCACTGCAAACATCACTGCAGTGACCCGATCCTGTAGATTTGCTCTCTACAACATCTGCAGGATCCGGCCATTCCTCACGAGGGAAGCGTCACAACTCCTGACCCAAGCACTTGTCATCTCCCGCCTCAACTACTGCAACGAGCTCTTTGCTGGATTCCCAGCAACCGCAGTTAAACCTTTGCAGCAGATCCAGAACACTGCAGCACGCCTTGTGTTCAACCAACACAAATTCTCCCATGTGACCCCCCCCCCCTCTTCCATGAATTTCACTGGCCTACAAAGCCGTTAATGGAAATGCCCCTACCTACCTCAAAGCGTTAGTGAAACCCCACGCCCCTGCTCCGTTCAACTACCTCAGCTGGTCGACTGGTACCTCCATCACTAAAAGGTCGGACGGCGAAATAACAACTCTTCTCCGTTTTGGCACCGCAGTGTTGGAACGAGTTCCCACACAATGTCAGGACTGCAGAGTCACTCACCATCTTCTAAACTAAACTCATGCCCTTATTTGTCGTACATCTTGGCACTTTGTAATTGCGCTTTGTAACTTGGCACTGACACAGATGTTGTACACTAGCAATGGTTAACCTAGCAATTGAAATGTTTGAAACTTGTTCTGGTGACTTTCTGACTGTATTAGCAGCAATGAAACGTTTCACCTTCTTATGACAAATGTACTCTTTGTAAGTCGCTTTGGATAAAAGTGTCTGCTAAATGTAAATGGTAGGGTTAGGCAGTAGAGGTTAAGGCTAAAGGGTTAGGCAGTAAGAGGGTTAGGCAGTAGGAGGTTGGGGGGGAACATACCAGCGATGTGGAGTCTTCAAAGGGTCGCGTGATGTTCTTCCTTTAAATGAAGGCAACAACATCAGAGGGATCCATTGATCATGTCTGAAAACAACATTCACCTCTCAGAGATCCACTGAGCGTGAGATAACTTAGTAAGTCAACATCTTTATCCGTCATAAACTTTAAACCTTCTAAACCTTAGGAAGAGTCTAGATCATTTTAAGGAATAGTATCAAAATATGTTGAATCTACCTAAAGAGACCATGGGCTACAAGAGGTCAGACCTAAACAACATTGTACCATGTGAGCACAGTAAAAGTATCACATACTTCTTGTAGAGCACAGCGTTGGGTTTCTTCAGTGCGTACTGTGGAGGGAGGACAAGGTTAGTTCTGACTCACATTCTATGGAACAGGTATAACATTTAGATTCTATCAAAACAAGACAACATGTACTAATATTACCCATTATAGAGGGCAGTTCAATCATTTGTATTTATTTTGGAGTGAATTTGTGTTTAGATTTCATGGCACGCTTGTAATGGAGGTTCCCTTTTCTCACCCCTCGCCAAAGGAAACAATAAAACATTGTTTTACAGTAACCATCTGTATGCAATCATTCTATACTAAATCTAATCATTTTCAGCAGATCCAGAATATCTTGGTGTTAAATAGTGTTGCACCGATACTGATACCAGTATCGGGCGGGGCCCCGATCCAGCACTAAAATGGTGGTATTGGTACCGGCGAGTACCAACAAATAGGGCACCGATACCATTTTGATGTTTGTATGTCACTTGAACGCAGCCTTCTCTCTCCCGACACTCACTAGTGTTAACTATCGCTATTGGCCTGCTCCAGACCAATGAGAGCGGGCCAATAGCCGCTCTTAACCAATGCCGGGGCAGCTTTTTCATGTGGTGGGAAAACAAACCCGGAGAAGAAAATGTCTGCGGTGTGGAAGTATTTAATTTTAGAAACGCCGGCGAGTACATTGGCTAAATGCAAGATTTGCGACCAGAAAGTTTCGAGAGGTGGAGTTACACCAGGCAGTTACAATACCTCGAACCTGATCAAACATTTGAAGTTGAAACATGTGAACGAACACAAAGAGTTCGAGACTGAGGCAACTGCTAGCAAGAGAAAGCGGGATGGACAGCAGCAACAAACCCTGGTCAGTTCACTTCGTGGGAAAGAGCAGTGGGACGAGAAGAGTGAAGCAGCAAGACAGATATCCGAGAAAATAACCGAGATGACTGTTCTCTGTAACCTGCCCCTTTCCTTCGTTGAAAGCGTGGGCTTCCGGCTTTTTATGACTCACGCAGTACCTAAGAGTTTATTCAATTATTAATATAATTTTACTTTCTTACTGTTGCACTAACTAGTATTATACATGTTATAAGTTCATGAAAATTGCACTACTTTGGCATTTGAGAGCCAAAACTCAGGGTTTATAAGAGATTATTCAATTATTAATGTAATTTTACTCTTACTGTTGCACTACTATTATACATGTTATAATTTCACGAATGTTGCACTATTTTGGCCTTTGAGAGCCAAACGTTTATTCAACTATTGTCACCCATTCCAGGTAGGCAATAAAAAGTTCTACTGGATTCAGTTTGTATTAGTCTTTCCTGCTTCACAAAGGTAGGCAGCAGCTTGACAAAGCCATGAGGGCAATGATTTTACATCCAAGTAGTATGCGGCTCTTCATATATATACACACACACATCAATTTCAAACAGAGTGGTATCGGTATGGTATCGGTATCGGCCGATATTGCACAGCCAGGTATCGGGTATCGGTATCGGGGCCAAAAAATGGCATCGGCGCAACACATAACTAACCACATAAGTCCAGACGTGTGCACTTATCCCTCACTTATATTGTGTGTGATTCTTGCGTTCAAAACAGAGACACGACGGCGAGTCGCCTACAGGGCAGGCGCCACTTCGGATATAAGTAAACTCAACGTGTATCACTGTATTCTTCTCCTTTTCACTCCCAATCACATTGCACAGTATCAGTAAAACAATAGGTAGTGTGTCCCCTGATGGCATGGTGTGATAGCAGGCACAGCACATACTGTAACTGAATATACAACATATGGGTAGTTTCCCAACAAAATCACACATTTCTTCATTCGCCCTTTCACGTCTAACCGGTTCGAAATGATATGGCCATCATAAATGTTAACTGTGGGTCTTGCCACCTCTTCCTCATCCCATTTAGATGCCATAGTTCTAGTACAAGGCTGAGGCTACCTTCCACCACATCTCCCCGACGTGACGTAATCGCCGAGTTGCATGAAAAATAACTGTTACTACCAAAAACTGGATTTTAACACTATTTTGGACATTTCTAACTTCATATACATATCTTGAGTGCTTTATGTACCCATTAATCGAAAGTGGTGCTTAACCTGCACCACGGCCTTTAAGATGTACGTTGATGTTTTTGCCAGTCTCGACCAACCAGTTTTTGAACTTTCTACTCTGCTCTGCACTCAAGTTGCATTCTTCTCATGACGTCAGTGCCTTGCAAATGTTCCCAAACTGGTTTGCGGTGACTGGCAAAAACATCTAAAGGAACACATAGGAACTAAGGAATTTCTTCTTATGAAACGTCAGAAGAATGATCCCCAGATACTTCTGTAAATTTGGCCGAAGACTTCCATAACCTAAACCCAGGGTAGAGTTCCTGAGTGAATGTGGACTGGAAGGTGTGGATGTGTGTCAGTGTGTCCGAGGACCCTCCCATATCTGGGGACACTCTGTAGAAGGACAGAGTGCCAGCAGGCCAATCCAGATACACTCCCACTCTGTTAGAGGCAGGCGGAGGGAGACATATTTCCGTTCTAATACCGTTGTACCAGGCAGTGTAACCATTTTCACGACAATCAACACGCCAGGACTTGCCGTTCCATCCGAATGCGCTATCACCACCATATCCGAGCCTTGGGAGTCCTCTGTATGTCACACCTATAGCCACATCTCCTTCCCTCTCTACCTCCCAGTAACAGCGGCCAGTGAGTCCTTCTCTGCACAACACCTGTTTAAAGAAGTCAAATCTCTCTGGGTGATAAGGGTATGACTGTTCCTCTTCGACCTCCGTCACCTTTCTGTCGTCCTCGGACAGCATGAGGTTTTTGTTTAGTGTGTTTGGGTTCAGTGTGAGTCCACAGGTGTCTGACGGGGAGAACAACACATGATTAGGCTGCGTCAACACACAGAAAAGACACTGATGAGGTAGTTCATCAAATATGAGCGCGGAAGGGATCTGAATTAGCATGTAGTGATCATAGCTTGACCACAAAGCAACTCTTTGGGTTATTGTCGTTCTAACTGGAATAAGCAGCATCGGTCCTGTTAAAAATATATAACGGGTGGTAATAAGTGCTGCCACGAGACGTGCCGGGTCTTGAGCAGTGCATGGCCTCGCAGTGCGGCTGTATGGCGGCACCTGTGCGGGCGCTCTCATTGGACACACGACCCACTTAAAGGGGCAGCGCACGCGAAACAAACAACGTTCACCCCGCCACCGTTTGCCTGCAGAATCTGGCGGATTATGATGTGAAACTCGCCATCCGGTGAACGAAGTCAGAATAGAGATGCAGGCGACGTGGCGGGAAGGCGAACGCAGACGGTTCACCACCCGCCCTCGAACATCGTTAAGACGCACGGATTTGAACGTAACGAGGTGCTTCAAATGATCACGGCTGCATTGTGTCAGCGGGTGGTTGAACTGACTCTCGGGAGGAGAACCCTGAAATAGTACTCCACGTATAGGTTCTATATAATGGTTCTAGTATGTGATGCATCATATCATATTAATATAGATATGATCATTATGTTGAATTTAATAACCTGAGTTAAATATGAATGATAATAGCAACAAGAATAATAATGTTATTGCATATCATGTTCTGAATATAAAATAATAAAAATAAAAATAATAAAATATAATTGCTATGCCTAATATTGTTAGTATCACAATTAATATGACGTATTGTCTTATATAATAACTACAGCAATGAGTAACAATAGTTAGAAAATTCTGAATTTTCATAATATATTAACTAAAATAAAGTAATAATGATTCACACACAAAACATAATAAATAGGCCTAATAAAAAATATAAAAATAACAATGTTGACATAGGTAAGATAATGGATGCCATCATCTTCATTCCCAGTAAGATTTGAATAAACAGACTTCCCCTCATGCTACGAGGATGGACATTACAACTGAAAAGTGAACGTTTTCTGATGATCAAACTAAATAGACACTTACACTTCTTTAGCGCTGGTTTCAGCCTCCACACTCCACCGTTCTCCACACTGGGGTGTAAACAAAGTGAGAGCAGCTGATTGTCTTGAACCATGGGAACATTTCAATTCACAATCTGCTGTTTTGAAACCACTTCACCTAGCAGCTTGTTGGGACATTGTGTGGTGAGCTGTCCACTCCATAGCCATACCTGAGAGTTTCCAGTCTCCAGCGTGGATTATCCAGCACAGCGGAGAGCAGCGTAACTCCTGACTCTCCTGGGTGATTGTAGCTCAGGTCCAGCTCTCTCAGATGCAAGGGATTTGCACTCAGAGCTGAGGCCAGAGAAGCACACCCTTCCTGTGTGACCTGGCAGCCAGACAACCTACATGCACACGCATGCACAGACTTTATTCTTTCTGGATGAGTAATTTGTATTAGTATTATATTCAGGGTGAACATTTTCACTGTTATGGATGTACATCTGTTAAATGTCTTCTGATATGGAACATTTTTCAATCTGAACCCTATTTTCCGATCATTTAAGGTTCAAGAGCAAGTGAAACTTGGTTGGACACAATAACAAACAGAACGGACCAGACGGTAAAGAAACAAGTTGTATTTCACTAAAGGGATCTTTTCCTTAATGATGGAACATGAGCCTGTCAGTGGCAAAAAAAAAACACATTTTTAGAAAATGTACATACAGGGCACTATTGCCCAAAAGCTCACTTTTTGCAGATTGAGCAACAATTAATCTGTGTTCTCATCCAATTTTTCAAACTGTTTCCACAGTACTTCCTTAGACCTAAAACAATCAGAGGATAGGGTCCAGGTTGAAAAATACAAAAGATTCCTTTAAGTAAATCTGACCTGAGAGCTTCCAGTGTACACTGTGGACTCCCCAGTCCAACACAGAGAAGCTTCACTCCTGAATCCTGCAGATCATTACTACTTAGGTCCAGCTCTCTCAATCTCGAGGAGTTAGAGCTGAGAACTGAGGCCAGAGCTTCACAGCAGCTTTCTGTCAGCTTACAGCCATTCAGCCTTCACACAAAATAAACAGGAACATGTAAGGAACTGAGTAGGGCTGGCACAAATACAAAAAAAAATGTTGCATGGATAAGAATGTAGTAGAATATCCCCCTATACAACAAGGTGGACCATTCCCAATGGTACCACTGGCATGAATGTGGTCATCACCAGTACTGAGTTATGAGCTGATATATTCAGACATTATTCAGGACAAACAAGGAACCAGTAGTTTGGAGGTTTTAACCGTCTTCTGATGTGTAACCCTGTGGTGTAACTTTTTGCAAATTGAGTAAAAATGACCTTAAAGTTTCCAGTGTACAGTGTGGACTCCCCAGTCCAGCAGAGAGCAGCTTCACTCCTGAATCCTGCAGATCATTATTACTCAGGTCCAGCTCTCTCAGACAAGAGTTGAGAATTGAGGCCAGAGCTTCACAGCATCTCTCTGTCAGATTACAGCCATTCAGCCTTCACACAAAATAAACCAGAACATGTAAGTAGCTGTTATTCAATATTTATAATATATCATTAATACTTGTACATTGTAGCATTATTTATTTTGTGTGGACTCTATTGAAATACATGTTATTCGTACACCTACAAAGATGCTTTGTATATAGGCCTATTACAACCTGTGTAGTGTGTATTGTAATGCAGGTTGTTGCACCTTGTGTTTTGTATATTAGTACAACCTTTATAGTATATTCTAATATTATGTTGCGTGTATTGTAAGTCATGTTGTTAGTAAACCGACACAGATGTATTTTTATATTATTATTACTTTTATATTCTACTACTATGTGTATTGTGTTGTTTGTATTTCTAATACATGTTGTTAATGAACCTACACAGCTGTTTTAGAGGCTTTGACCACTGGCAGCAACCTCAGAAGAGGCTCTTCTGAAGCACAGTATTTCTTCAGGTCAAATACATCCAGCTCCTCTTCTGATGACAGTAAGATGAAAACCAGAGCTGACCACTGAGAAGGCGAGAGAGATTCTGTGGAGGGACTTCCTGCTGTCAGGTACTGTTGGATCTCTTCCACTAGAGAATGGTCGTTCAGCTCATTCAGACAGTGGAAAAGATTAATGCTTCTCTCTGGAGAGATATCTTCACTTATCTTCTCCTTGATGTAAGACACTGTTCCCTGATTGGTCCATGCGCTACTTCTTGTCTGTTTCAGCAGACCATGCAGGAGAATCTGATTGGTCTCCAGAGAGAAACCCAGGAGGAAGCGGAGGAACAAGTCCAGGTGTCCATTCTCACTCTGTAAGGCCTTGTCCACAGCACTCTTGTAGAGGAAGAGGAGTTCAACATCCTGCAAGGTTGGTTGTTCTTCTGAGAGTAGATTGACACCAGTCTCGATGAAGGTCAAAAAGACATAAAGGGCAGCCAGAAACTCCTGGATGCTCAGATGGACAAAGCAGAACACCTTCACCTGGTACAGCCCAAATTCCTCTTTAAAGATCTGGGTGAACACTCCTGAATACACTGAGGCTGCTGTGATATTGATGCTGCACTCTGCCAGGTCTGTCTCATAGAAGATCAGGTTGCCTTTTTTCAGCTGGTCAAAAGCCAGTTTTCCCAGAGAAACAATCATCTCTCTGCTTTCTGAACTCCAATGTGGATCTGTTTCAGCCCTCCCATGATACTTCCTGTTCCCCTGTATGGACTGAACCCTCAGGAAGTGAATGTACAACTGAGTCTGGGTCTTGGGCACCATGTCAATTTTCTGGGCTGTTTCGAAGAAGTCATCCAGAACTGTTGCAATGATCCAACAGAATATTGGGATGTGACACATGATGTAGAGGCTTCGGGATTTCTTGACGTGGGAGAGGATATTGCTGGCCAGTGCAAACTCTCTGAATCTCTTCTTGAAGTACTCCTCCTTCTGTGGGTCAGTGAACCCTCTTACCTCTGTCACCATGTCAACACACTGAGCAGGGATCTGATTGGCTGCGGCAGGGCGCGTGGTTATCCAGATGCATGCGGAGGGAAGCAGGTTGCCCTCGATCAGGTTTGTCAGCAGAATGTCCAACGAGGTGGACTTTGTGATGTCAGTCCAGATCTGGTTGTTCTTGAAGTCCAGAGGAAGTCGACACTCATCCAGACCATCCAAGATGAAGACAACTTGGAACTGATCAAACTTGCAGATTCCTGCTTTTTTTGTTTCAATAAAGAAATGATGAAGAAGTTCCACCAAGCTAAACTCTTTCTCTTTCAGTAAATTCAGCTCTCTGAAAGTGAAGGGAAATGTGAAGTGTATGTCGTGGTTGGCTTTGCCTTCGGCCCAGTCCAGAGTGAACTTGTGCGTTAGAACTGTTTTACCAATCCCAGCCACTCCAGTAGTCATTATTCTTCTGATTGGTTCGCATCCGGGTAAGGGTTTAAATATGTCTCCACATCTGATTGGTGTTCCCTCTTTGGCTGTTTTCTTGGATGCTGTTTCAATCAGTCTGACCTCATGTTCCTTGTTGACCTCTCCGCTGCCTCTCTGTGTGATGTAGAGCTCTGTGTAGAAGGTGTTCAGACCTGTGGGCTCTCCGGCTCTGGGAACTCCCTCAAACACACCCATGAGTTTCTTCTTCAGGTGAGACTTGATTTGACGTTGGCACTCGACAGCCACATTTCCTAAATGGGAAAAAACAGAAAACGGAAGCCTAAGCAACAGAAATTTTTCCAGAACAATTACGATTGGTATAATGACTACTGGACGCAGTTGGACGGACTGACAACCACTCAGAGCAATGAAACGTGTAACCAATCAGCAGCAACCATCTTGATTGTTTGTGAAAATGCATCAATGGCACTCCATGAGGGTGCTCCTCTGAGCTCTTCTGGTAATGTGTTTGAATAATCATACGTAAAGGCCAGATGTAAATGCGCGGGCAAATAAAACATGAGCTTGGAGATCTGTGTGGTTACAAGGGTATGATAGACCTACAATAACTTCACGTATCTAGATCAAACCATTTATTCTCCAAGACGAACAATATCTCCACATGGAAAAGTAAGAGTGTATAAATCTCACATTGTGAAATTTTGTCTGAGCAGAATAAATAAGAGCCTGTTCTTAAAAAAATAAATCTATTTGCACTTTTACTGAAATTCACAATTCTTTTTTTCACAATCACAGTCACTTACCAGTGCTCAGTTTGTATGCCAGCTCCTCCTGTTTCAGTACCATCAAGCACAGCTTTGTAATGTCTACTACACCATCTATGGCACGTCTCCTCTGCTCCTCTTTGTTACAATCCACCTCCTCCTCCTCCTCCTGCTGATCATCTGAGCATTGTGGGTCATGTAGGAAAAGAACCCTCCAGAGCTTTTTCAGCTCCTTGTTTAGAAAAGCATGTGCATTCTCTTCCACCATCTGCAACAGAGCAAACACCAGTGAGATCTTTACTCTAAACTAACTGAGGACATCAGAAGCATCTGTCCTAGATTCACATCCCGTTGCTCTTCAGAGGGAAGCCTTGAGACTATTAGCATGACAAGAGTTGCTTTTTAATGTCCATGTAGAGCTTAAAGTGATGGTTCGGAGTGAAATTCACCCTGAGGTAATTTACACCAATAGTCATGCTAAATACCCCCTCGGATG
>JAOPUI010000047.1:3776074-3787230 GCA_027123135.1 Urophycis floridana
AGAGAGAGAGAGAGAGAGAGAGAGAGAGAGAGAGAGAGAGAGAGAGAGAGAGAGAGAGAGAGAGAGAGAGAGGACTATTGAGCATACAGAGAGGGGGGGAGAGTGAGAGAAACAGCCAGAGAAAGAGGCAGGCATGCAAACAGACACTGGCAGCAGAGAGAGAAGATAAGCAGGCATACAGAAAGAGACAGACAGGGAAAGAGAGAGCGAGAGAGAGAGCGAGCCAGACATGCAAACAGACCCACAGGCAGAGAGAGACACGAGATCCGCAGACCGACCTGTGAACAGACAGACCGCTGTACTGGCTCACAGACAGATCCCGCGGACGTGTCACGGTGTCATTAGCTAGTTCTGGCAGCGGCGGGGAGACGGTAGTGTCTGCCTCCCGCATGAATACATGCATGCTACAGAGGAAGGGTCGCTCCCGTCTCAGCCTTTCATCAGATAACCTTCCAGCATATCGGCCGCCGTAGTGCTCATGGTCAAAGTCACCGTGCACGAAACCATGCATGCTTTTTTTTTCTTAAATAGCGACGCATGACTTGGGAGAACAAATGAAGGAAAACGCACTAAACGGGAGGGTGGAACAGACAGGTGGTGGAGGTGGTGGTCGGTAACACCACCAAGTCCAGAGGAGGGATGGTTAAAAAGGTGCTAATGTGCAGCGGGGGGAGCGTGTTTGCACGCGGTAGCGGATGTGATTGTCGAGGACGAGACCTAGCGACCTTTACATGGCAACATGGTGGTCACAGAGCTGCTCAGGATATTCACAGGGCGGCAGTCAATCCACTTCGAGGAGTCACGCTCTTGTGCTGATGTACCATCTATATGCCGCGCGCGCACACACACACCTCATTACCATGTAATTGCAGGACAAGTTCTTTGGCACTCGTGCTGAACACAACACATTTCGACCAGACATGTTAATACCAGGTTTAAAACAAAGCCACCGCCGCAGCTCGGGCGCCGACATCTCATCTCCCAGAGATGAGATGTTCCCAGCTGAAAGGCTCAGGGTTCGATCCCCCCCCCCCAAAAAAAAAAACATCCACTGCCAGCCTGTAGAGATTCTCAGAGCAAAGCTCGGAGAGCGTGGATTCACTCTGGACACGTCAGACGACGACATCACGAGGAGTGTGAGCGCGGAGGGGAGGCACGTCCCACCATGCCTTCAGGCAGCGCCGCGACCAAAGCGGAGGCTGCAGTCAAAGGCTCCATTATGTGGAGAGACCTCCACCTGCCCATGTTCTCCAGAGTCTACGGTCAGCAAGGTCACGGCGGAGCCTCTCTCCGGCATCCCAAGGAGCAGGGAGGATGAGGACACTCAAAGACGTACGGCTTCGTCCCCCGTCTTCAAACCCAGCGACGTTGTTATTGAAAAGAGATGTCGGCATTCGTACATTCATAGGACAACGTGTGATCCAATCTGATATCGCTGTATAAAAAGCACAATAAGTGCAGCGGAGATGTTCATGCCCACTGATTAATGAGCCAGGTAGAAATTAAATAAACTACAGAAGATATGCATATATCTCAATGAAAATTGGACATCTGTTCAGTGTCTTCAAAGCAATCACAAGATTTGGTTTCATTTTTCACAGTACAAATACTCACAGGGAGGGAATTTCTAGCAATACCATCTGGAAGAGGACAGAGAGAATCAGTGAGGCAATCAAACCACCTCAGTCGAGGACTTGTTTTAATCCGGGGCGGCACGAACGTGGCCAAAGTCATCCAAATAAAACGCCACGAATGAACCCCCATGTCACCCAACCAAACCACAGCAGTATATTGAGAGAGATGGGCGAGATAAGCTGGCGAGCAAACACGGCTGAAATCATCTTTAATTTAACACCATAAATCAACCACCACCGGCACGGACGGACGCCACGGTACTCAAACACTTGATATTCAAATGAAAACACAACCTAAAGACAGACATCCTCATCCCAGGGGTAATGTATTCATCCATCCAACACGGACCCTGTCCTTCCTAGTCGGAGCAGGGAGGCGATGTGTTCAGAGGCGGGTGTGCAGTAAAGTGAACTCTGCCGTATGCTAAATCCTGTGCGCCCCCCCCCCCTGATCAGGCGGCGCTTTCAGGTGATGTCACTGGAGCGTGAGAAGGAGCAGGCAGAGCAGCAGCGATGGCAGGGAGCCCCTCGACCCGACCAGACCTGCCGCCGTGAGCCGCTCTCCGTAGAGGTCCAGCAGCTGCAGAACCGCGCCGTTGGTCCAGCCGAAGCCCAGCTACGTCAGGACGCACGGCGGCAACAACAACAACAACAACAACAACAAGGCAACGTCAACAACAGAGGACATCATATGTATATTTCACATAAAAGATAAAAAAAACACTTCAATATCAGTGCTCAAAATGAGTAGTATGGAGATAAGTATAAGTGCCGTGGAGATAAGTGTCGAGCTTCAAATCTTGATTCAATAAGTAGGAAAGGATGAAAATAAACAGTAAACCTAAAAGGACTATTTGGTGCAATAATGTTTGAAAAAGGTAAAAAAATGACCTTGGTGGTCATCAGGGACTGATTTAGGGTCCCCTATTGTTTCTGCATGCTATGCTAGCAGCAGCCCAATGCTGCTACGAAATTTATCCATCCAACATCCTTCTGGGTTCACTTAGTTGTCCTCAAATGTATTCAGATAGAGCGTGCGCATGCATGTGTGTGCGCCTGTGTGAAAATGCTAAATAATCAGGAGGGTAGACAGGAAATTGGAACGGTGCAGAGGAAGGGCATTCTGAAATTAGAGGAGGCTGCGTCGCTAGGATTCGGCCACGCTGCCATTATTCCTGCCAACAGAACAATTTGAGGAGGAAAAAAAAAAAATACCTGGACGTCATACTCCCCTCCCCCGCCGGGTTTACCGTCTCCATTCACATCATACTGTAGAGAGAGATATATATATATATATATAGAGAGAGAGAGAGAGAGAGAGAGAGAGAGAGAGAGAGAGCAGAATGAGGGAGACAGAGACAGACAGGGAGTGAGGGAGAGAGAGAAAGACCGACCGAGAGAGAAGGAAACGGCGGGGGGGGGCAGACAGAGAGACACACACACAGGGACAGAGCGAGTCAGAAACAGACTTTACCACGCGTCCTTCATCTCTCTGCTCCACACGCTGAAAGCAGAGTGGGATCACAGTTCTCACCTTCTCAAACATGGCGTCGTACTTGACGTACGCCTTCCAGTTGGTTCTGATCCATTT
This sequence comes from Urophycis floridana, assembly GCA_027123135.1. Taxonomy (NCBI): domain Eukaryota; kingdom Metazoa; phylum Chordata; class Actinopteri; order Gadiformes; family Phycidae; genus Urophycis; species Urophycis floridana. Next base: position 3,779,300 of record JAOPUI010000047.1, read on the forward strand.
CTGGGCCAAATCAAAGGCCAGTTCTTGAGCGCCATCCGAAGGCAACTTTGACAACCCTGGAAAAAAAAAAAATAATAAAAAAAAAAATATATATATATATACATATATACACATATATACACATATATATATATATATACTGTATATTATCGGTGCTTTGATATGACTGGGGAGACAAACAAAGCATGGGCCACAACCCGACCAAGACTGACAGAGTGATAAACTACTCTGTGTTCGGCTGGTGAACTGTACGTCTGTTCTCTCTAGAGCACAACTCCGCGCTCATTCGGCAGACGCTTACACCCAGAGCGACTCACGGTGAATTCAGAAACAGGTAGGGGGCTATTCAGGCGTCTTGGCATCTCAAGGATGCCTACAGGTTAGGCTGCAGACACCGGGGGTTTGAACCCAGATTCTATTAGCCGGGAGTCAACCTCCCACCCAAATGAGACAACCATTCCTCCCTGTGTGTGTGTGTGTGTGTGTGTGTGCGCGCCTGTGCGCGCTGCAGTTAATGAGAAGCTCTTCAAAGACGCGGCTGTCCTTGCGCCGTTCACCAGCGAGCGTGTACCTTCGATGAGCATGTGCTGCAGCGGAGGCCAGGCGTTGGGGTAGTCCCACTGCTGCCCGCTGCCCTGCAGCGACGCAGGGACGCCGTTGGGGAAGCCCAGCCCGCCGGACTCCTGTCGGAGCACAACAACACAGGAGAACACGGGTCATCCAAACGCACGGCAATCACAAATGGCTGCGGTGGACGGCGATTATTATTGTAGCGTGTGGGCGCCCCCTACTGGAGGTTATAAGCATGTAGGTAGAGGACTAGTTCTGTTCTCCCTCGGTGAATAGGTAGATGAATAGCAGTTCCATTCCAATTCCGTTATGAGGTGGATAAATAGTTCTGTAGTAATCCGGTTAGAGGGTAGATGAAAAGCTCTACTCCTATTTGGCCAACGGGTGAATAAAGAAAGATTCTCTTTCGGTAAACCGGGTCCCAGGTGAGATGGACCACCGGGGCGGGTGGGGGGGGGGGCAGCACCTTGAGATACTGCAGGGCCCTGTCCGCCACGGCCGGCCCGGAGAAACACTGGGCCCAGAGGGGCGCCAGGTTGGAGGGGTGGAACTCGGCGCGGGTGGCGTTGGCGAGGACGCTGTAGTCGAACCAGGCGCCGCGCCGGTCGTCCCACAGCAGGGCCTCCATCGCCCGGCGCCTGACAGACGCGGCGCGGTCGTAGCGGTCAGCGGCGGCGGCGTCACCTGTCAGGGGAAGGAAGCGGCGCGATGTCAGGGCGTTCTGACAGCCGCTGTTAGAGCTGTCAGAACGCGGTAACATCGCCGGCACACTGGGGAACCTGGGGATTCTGAATAATCCCCCACCCACCCCCAGAAAAAGGTGAGGAGAGGGTCGGGGGGCTACGGTGGCCCTGCAGGCGTTGCTCCTGCGCTCCTCGTAGCATTCACCTTTTAGTCAATCATCCATTTTGGAGTCAGCATCCATTTAGTCAATTATCCATTTAGTCAATTATCCATTTAGTCAATCAGTGTGTAGTCAATTAGTCCTTCTAGACGCAATTCAATCAATTTGTCAATTAGCGTTTAGTCATTTAGGCGACACATTTTTATCCAAATCGACTACTAGATTGATGCACATTCTTAATGATAACATAGAGGGTGAAGCATCTTGCTCAAAGAGGAGGTCTACAGGTAGATGAATGATAAAGACATTAGGGTTCCACTGCTATCCTAGCCCCATTGGTACGGTTTTCTAAATATTCATGCCAGTGTACCCCCCACCCCCGCCAAGATACCTTTTCAGCCAAGTGCCCCGTTAACCACAACAAAAACTCCCAACGAAAATAAACTATGCATCCTCTTGGGTGTCAATATGAACATCAACTAGGTTGGTGGTGAAAAAAACAATGTTTTAGTTCCAGGGGAGCCTGAATGAGACCAGAGTCCCCCTGCCCCCCACCCATCTCTGATGGAAAAGAAGCGGTTTGTGTGTTCTGCTCACCCAGGATCCGGTGGAAGGAAGCCAGGGTTCTCTCACTGCGGCAGAGCAGAGCGTTGAGGTCCACGGGCAGGACGTGGCTGGCCCTGGTGTCCCCCAGGGACGGGCTCTGGCCCGGCGGCGTCGCTCGGTACCAGCGGGATGAGAAGTCCCATCCGGACTCCGCGCCCGCCTTTAGCTCCTCCCACAGCAGCTGCTTCTGGGGGCCTGAGGAGGAGGAGGAGAGAAAGGGGAGAGGAATGGATGAGAAACAGTGCAGTTAAGTTGACTTGACAGAGTTTCAATCACGGTTGAATGTCTCCTTACCAGTTAGTCCTACAGCGAGCTCCAGATCATCTGTGTAGGATTCAGGCCTGGAAACGCACACGGTCGTCAGGTAACAGACGAGCCTTAATTACTGCAGAACAGAACTTACACAGGGGTCATCATCATCTAGACCTTAATCTTAAACATAGCCTCTTCACTGTTCAAATGACTTGACATGACCAAACCCATCCATCCACACAGAGTCACAGGCCCCCCCGGCGCGAATGTCTTGAGCGTTCCACCTACCTGGGGGAACCCACAGGAACGTGGTAGCGGTTGAGCGTGTGCGAGTGCAGCGTGACGGAGCGGTTCTGCATCCAGAAGGAGTACTCCTTCTCCAGGGTGGGCAGCGCTGCCCTGTGGACCGCCAAACACCAACCACTTCCAGTCACTCCCAGACTCCCCAGCTGTCACGGAGCTCATAATACTGACACATCGGTGCCATTTGGAGTCATTGATACACCCGTTATCTATGAATGTGATATTATGTATCGTAAATGATTTACACAGTATTTACATACATTATTTAAACAGTTAAATGTTAAACAAGAAATGTAAAGTAAGTGTTAAAATTATTTCTAATAACCGCTGATGTTAACAATCGCAAGCCGTTAACTCATCAGAATGAAAACACGCCAAGGAAAATGACTCAAGAGAGTCGTTTCACTGGCTGCACGACACACGCAAACTTACCGATAAAACGTACGCGTAACTAAGTAGCCGGCCGGCGGTAACACACGAGCCTACGCGGGAAATGGTTACGTTGCTTGGCAACAGCCAAGTCCCAGTCGCGTGTTTGCGTTGGTGGGAGCCAAATAAAATATAATAAAATATAATAAAAAATAAAAATAAAACGAATCATAATCTGTTGTCGTTTATTGCTGTTGGCTCATAAACGGCACTTTTAAAACCGCTCAAAAGCAATAGCCAAGTTGAGGTCGTGCCGCTGTACTCAATATCAGCACGGCGGCCTTGTACCTACGGCCCCATCCCAGCTGGGCTGCTACTCAGTACAACAGCCCTCCCTCTCAGGCGATAGTGAAAGAGACAAATACAGAAAAGGAAAAGGACAGAAAGTAGACAAGGAGAAAGAAAAAAAAAATAGAGGAAACGAGGGAGATATAAAAATACAAATATAAAAATAAAGTGGGCTTGTGTTTGTCAGCGGGGTGGTCCGTGGTGTTCCAGGTCTGCGGAGCTGTGGCGGCGGCGGCGGCGGCGTTGTTCCAGGTGAAGCGGGTCACCTGAGGAAGGCCTGGTCCTGGGTGGCCTGGTAGTAGCTCTCCACCATCAGCGTCAGGAACGGAGGCTGGCTACGCCTTTCGTAATACACCCGGCCGCCGTTGGGGACGAAGCCGTACCTGGAGCGAGCGCCGGGAAGAGACGGCGGGCCATCAGGGCTGAGAGGTGGTTAGCCTCCACACTGTGGGCTTGAGTGGGAGCCAGAGACACGACGGAATAAAACTAATACAACACACAGAGAGGGAACGGAGAGACGGGCAGGAGAGAGATGTGAAGCGAGACAGGCTCACCTGTCCACCAGGTAGAGGAGGTTCTGGATCATTCCGTGGGCGGTGGCCGTCATCTCCGACAGGAGCAGCCCGTTGACGACCCAATAGGAGTCCCTGCACACAAGACGGGACCCCCCCCCCCTGCGTCAGCGCTCAGCACCGTGACACCTCCGCGGGGCTGTGATGTTGACGGGGCTGTGGCCCACAAGGGGAAGAAGGCTTGTGGGTGGGGAGGCTCACCAGTAGTAGAGCTCCCTGAAGCGCCCCCCGGGCACCACCAGGGGGTGGGGGGTGGAGATCAGGGAGTAGAGCTCCGGGTGGTCCCGCACCTCCTGGCGGATCTGGGAATTCAAACAGTGGAACTTCGTGTAGAGAGCGGGGTGCACAAGTCACAGGAAACGCGCGAATCGGCACGAGAGATGCCTTATGTAATCTTTCAAGTGGACCGTTTCATTCGTTTAAACGTGTATGTGAACAAAATAGAGATCACACACAATTTGATTAGAAGGCTAAGCTATAAAACGGTAAACTTCTATGTCAGTTTTGCAATGGATGGGAAAACTGCAATGGATGAGGTGTTGCACACAAACATCCCCTAACACAGTCAAGGGGTCTTCACCTTCCTTCCAAGAGACTTCCAAAGCTGATGAAGCTTTGCAGCCCAGTCAGCCAGCTCTGGGTCATGGATCCTGCTCAAGAGCTTCGGCCTGCAGGGGAAAAGACAAACAGCTAGCTAACTCTTTAGTTGTTTAGCAGAACTATTTATTTATCCACAATTAGTTTAAAAAAAGGGAGTTCCCATAGATTAACCATTCAACCTTTAATCAGGAATGCTACATTTAAGATAAGGCAAGGTACAACGATACGATGAGACAATAAGGCAGAAGTAACTGCCTTAACACTTGGCACTTTGTCAGATGTTGTATTCTAGCAATGGTTAACCTAGCAATTGAAATGCTGGGAACTTGTTCTGGTGACTTTCTTATGGTATTAGCAGCAATTAAATGTTTCACCTTATGACAAATGTACTCTTTGTAAGTTGCTTTGGATAAAAGCGTCTGCTAAATGCCCTAAATGTATATGCAAATGTAAATGTAAGATCATAACAGACATCAAAATATAGAAAAGGACAAGTCTCCACATCAAATCTTGTAAACCATTCCAAGTGGATGGAATGGAGGACGAAGCAGCTGATGCATTAAGGCAGATTAGCAGGTTGGGGCTTACGGCTGTAGAACACATTCACATTCAGGGCATTTAGCAGACGCTCTTATCCAAAGCGACTTACAAAAAGCACATTTGTCAGAAGAAGGTGAAACATTTCATTGCTGTTAATACGGTAAGAAAGTCACCAGACAGAGCAAGTTTCGAGCATTTCAATTGCTGGGTGAACCACACTGTGCAAACACCTGCTGACAGGCTGAGGACTCAAGGATCAAACCCACTAGCTTTCAACGAGGACACCCCGGGCCCCCACATCATCCTCTAACCCCTGCCCAATATTGGAAACACACGGCATTACAATAAACATCTGAGCGCCGTTGCTAGGAAACCAGATCTCACTTGTCATGCCAGTCAGGTGGGGTCCAGGGTTCAAACTCCTTCCCAGGTTCGTCAAAGTACAGCCCAACAAAGTCCTGCAGCGCAGGCACCGGGACGTTGCCATGGGGCCAGGCCTCGGACAGGTTTTGAAAAGCTGACAATACCACATCTAAGAAAACATTTGCATAAAGCACCCGATTACCACGGTAATCAATATACATTTTATTTGTGTAGTGCTTCCCTAGATACTCACAAGGCACAAGACAAAACAGGAATAAAAATAAATAAATAAAAAGAAAATATCAATAAAAGGTTACACTCAAAACATTTGAAAGCATACCATTTAAAGGACTGAAAGAGGGCCACAGTGTTGGGCGATAAAAGCAAAACAAATCAATGCATTTCATCCAACCTACCAGGATGTTCCTTCAACTTCATATCAACAAAGTATTTGTCATCGTCAAAGAGTTTGGCTATTTGGACTTGGTGCAGGAGTCGCCCTGTGCAATATATTTCACTGAAAAGAACAAACACATTTGTACGTAATTAATGGATCCTTACAAATGAATCCACAAAACGGTGGAGGTGAGGAATTAAACAATCCAATCAGTGAGCAGGCTGATTAGGTGGCCATGTTGGGAATTACGCCAGGACACGGGGGTTAGCAACCCTAATGTGACAAGTGCCATGGGCTCTTTGGTGACCGCATGGAGTCAGGACCTCGGTTAAACGTCTCATTCGAAAGACGAGGCTCTTCCGCAGAGTCCCCATCCCAGCCTAGGGCCCTCCTGGCAAGTTCACATCATTCTGCAGCCAAGCAATAACAGTCATTATCAGCTGTCATTACAGTCAGGTCCAAAGTCACCATGAGTATTACATTAAGTACTAACTTACTTGATTAATCATTCTACACAGAGGTTTATGAAGAAGGAATCTTGTTTGCGCGTTTCAGTGCATGAGTGCTTTCTAGCAGCCCAACAGTCTTACAAAATACAATTCATTGTGTTTGCATGTCTAGCTGCCCGAATAGAGGAAACACACCTGCCAATCTGCAAGGATGTCCAAGAGCCCATTTATGGCACGATTATTTTTTTTGCCAGTTTGCTGCCAAGCAAAGCCCAGACTGATCCTCAAGGGAAAACCTTACCATGTGGATGGTCTCCAGAGGATAACAAAACACTTTGTATTGTTTGTTTTGAGCGTAGGAGCAGCAGACTCACTCGCGCATTACAAGAATGCGTGTGCGCTTCCAAAATTACTTAAAAAGTTCTCCTGCCTGAAGATTGCATCCAAGTGCAGCCTACTCCAAAGTACACCTCGAAGGCCAAACATTGTTACTATATTGCGCGCATTACAGGTCGGCCGTCCTACCTGTCGCAGGGCGGCAGGGGGCCGCTCTGCTGACATGACGCCAGCCCCACGAGGAACCACAGCACTGCGACGCTTCCACGACCACCCATCTGGAAGTGGAACACGAGCGAGAACCAGGAGAACCACCAGGAGAACCAGCAGCACGGCGCCACAGGGCTTCAGTGAGCGTGTCTGTCTGCTCCAGACCAAACTGGTTGTAAAAAACGCAGGAGTGGATTTAGACCGGGACAGCGTTGGGTTTTTTTTTAGACACCAAAAGCAGCAAGTGAAGTGAAACTGAAAACGCTCGTCAGTGTTGACGTCACCCATGGGAGTCAGAAAATACAACGCAGACATAAGTTCAGTGAGCTTTATTATTTCAACATAAACGTTCAATGACTTCCAATAACCATAACTTCATTTTTTTTTTAACACAGGTCATTTGTAAAAGTCGCTCCACTGAAAAATTGCCAATTAACTAAAGTGCGAATTCCGAAGAAGAAAACAAAACGCTTAAATTTGGTTTTATTTTTGTAGCAATGTCTTTCCATTGAAACACCGTTATTTGAAACAAAAATAAAATTCTTCCAAATTCAAGGGCAGATATTTTTCAAACTTGTTTTTGAGACCCAGAACCTTTACTTTGTGGCTCTTATGTTTAGGTTGTTCTGGTCAGAAACGCCCGAAGGCCCCTCCCTGCGAAGTTGTACTGATGCAGGAATCAAACAAGCCAACCGAAAAGTAGCAGTCACCACTGCTGGATTAGATAATCACTCCAAACCCTTTTGTGTATCGTTTCTTACATTTTAAAGATTGAAACCTGCATCAGGGCAGCGGCCAAATTTTACCCACCCTAAAATTTGTATACGAGTCTTAAAGAGTGAGACAGTTTGATTGCACAAAAACTATACAATTATTGGTCAGTCAATCAACGGTGAGATGCTCTCGTCTCAATCTTTAAGATACACCAAAGCCCCCCTCCCTACACACCATTGGAAGTAAAGGCAACATACAATCAAAACGTAGTACACCAAACCATGACCCACTGCCCCCATGGGACGAGTGGATCAAAACAGTCAAGACTTTCTGTTGCGTTACTACCAATGGTCCAATAAGAAACAGACAGCTGCCGAGTGTCTGCCGTTTGGCTCCGCGTTCCCTCGCCCAGTCAGGCTCCTTGCTGCCCCAAGTGCCTTGTTGATTCGGGGCTCTTT
>JAOPUI010000047.1:3814362-3825167 GCA_027123135.1 Urophycis floridana
GCCGGCGCGCCCCCCGCCGGCCCGGGGCGCCCGGCCCCCCCCCCCCCCCCCCCCCCATGGGCGTGCGTACACACAGCAGGCTGAGGCCGGATGTTGTTTTCTAAAAATCACATTACAGTGGTCTCCAGCGAGAGGGCTCGTGCAGAACACTGGCTTCCGTATGAGAGGGGAGAATCAAAACAGATCTAACACCACGTTTAAGGAGCCGTCATGCTACTGCAGCTTGTGACATCTTCATCACACACGTCACTGAATCCCTTTGGTGAAGAATCTTCGGCTGATCCCAGCTGAACCCTGACCCCCGTCCCCTGCCCTAACTGGAGCCCGCGCGAAGCTTCAGCGAAAAGAAAACGGCCCCACCAACTCACCACCTAAAAACAGAAGTCCTCAAATAACTCAGCATTTGTTTTTCGGAGTGTGGGGGGGTTATTTTGACAAATGTCACACTTGCTCCAATAGAAGAAAGCGCCAGCATGCTACAGTACTCAGAGTGAGCCTGGGGGGAAATCCAGAAGAGAGAGATAGAGAAAGGTCAGACAACGTGTGCGGGAGGTTCCTGGTGGAGGTGGTGAAAGCACCTAGTGTGGAGCGTTGCTGCTCAAGATGGGGCCGATAAGCAGCCCCGGAGGAAGTCGCTCTCTCCGACAAGAGACGCACATCGCTGCACATTCTTCTCACGGTCCATCTGTGGGGCGGACTGGCTGTGTGTTGCCGCGTCTGCGTCTTTCAGCGCCGTCTGCGCCGCCGTTGTGCATGTGTCTGCATGTCTCTGTCTATGTGGCTGTCCGCCTGCGTCTGTCTGTCTGTCTGTCTGTCTGTCTGTCTGCGTGTCCATCTGTGTGTCCGTGCATGTGCCTGTCTGTCTGTCTGCGCCTGTCTGTCTGTGTCTGTCTGTCTATGGGTGTCTGTCTATGTATCCATCTGTGTCGTCCATCTGCGTGTCTGTCTGGTCGCCTGCCCGTCGATGGCTGTGCCCATCTGTGCCTGCCGGTCTGTGTGTCTGCCCGTCTCACCTGCTTTGGCCTCTGCCTCCAGTGCCGAGGCGAGGGCATCTCTGGGCTCCACAGAGTCCACGGAGACGCTCCTCTCCCGCTTGGATTTGGTTTTCAGCATCGCTCCCACGCCGCTCGCCGATTGGCTGGCAGCTTTCAGCCCAGGGTTCGCCGGAGCCATCTGATTGGTCTTGACTGCATGGCTGCCGACGCCAACACCCTTTGGACTCTGACAGTGGCCCACAGCTCCCGCCTTCTGCTGACTCTGCTGATTTACATTGGCTAGTTGGGCTCGGCCGTCGCTGGTCACTTGCTTGCCATGATTGGCCAGTTTATTGTCAGGGTGCATCTGATTGGCCGGTGGTTAAGCTGCGCCTGAGTGGCTCTGGACTTCACAGCGCTTGCGAGAAACACTGAGAAAAACAACAAGAAAAAGAGAAATTAAATAATTGGTTTTCACGTTATATTTCTGAGCCAGTGGAATAAGGACTCTCTCTCTTTTACTCTTTAGTCATTTAGCAGATGCTTTTATCCAAAGCGAATTGCAGTGAATTCCAAAACACATCACTGGAGTAGGTAGGGATGAGGGCATCTTGCTCCAGGATGTCTAAATGTAGAGCATGCACATTGGGGATTGAACCCAGTACCTTTCTGCCGGGAGACACCCCTGCCCCATGATAGGCTCAGTAAGCCATTTTGTTTTCCCTCCCAGATTGAAAATAAAATCGGTCTTTTGGCAAGTCCAGAAAACCACAGACGAGCTAAACTTGTGATAAGGTGCACAGAAATACAAACTAAAGTTGTACATGCAGGGGGTCTGGGTGAAGCGTTGGACCTCCAACCAGGCAGCCTCACCTCATCTCCCCCAGAGGGTGAACTGAGAGCAGGCCATGCTGGCCTCCAGGGATCCTCATTGGCCACACGCTGACCTGGACAACACAGCAACAACAGTGTCAAGAACACAACACACCCACTGCCTTGAGAACACCATCTCTCACTGACTCTGTGCAGACATGCGTGTGTGTGTGTGTGTGTGTGAGATGAGAAAACTTTATTGATCCACGAAATGCATGTGTGTGTGTGTGTGTGGGTGTGTGAGTGTGCGTGCGTGCGTCTGTGTAAAATAGGCTTTTTAGGAGCCAACTTTGTGAGTTAAAATAAGAACAAGAAAAAGGGGGTTACGGATGAGATCAGCAACAACATCTGCAGAGCTGAGATCCAATTATCTCTTTAAGAGCCCCGGTCAAACAAGCACTGAGGCAATGGTGTTACTGTCCCTTTAAGAGCCTGGCCAAACACTGGCGCACTGATGTTACCGGCCCTTTAAGAGCCTAAACACTGGATCACTGCTGTTACCTCCCCTTTAAGAGCCCAAACACTGGATCGCTGCTGTAACCTCCCCTTTAAGGAAAAGAGGGCAGACTGAGAAAGGTTGTGTGGGGGGGGGAGGGACTCTCCGCGCTGCTTGAGGCACCTCCCCCTCACAGACAGTTTGCAAAACCACAAAAACTCCACCACACATTCCTGTGTGTGAGTGTGACACACACACACACACACACACACACACACAGACACACACACACACCAGTGTGTGTCTATCACTCACACTACCTGCCCCTTCTTTAGAAAAGTCCCTTGCTCACTTTCCACACAGACACACAGACACACAACGTTTTAAAAACACAGAAGAGTCATTTCCTACACGTCACACCGACTCTAAGCTAAAACACATTTCCGTGGCTTTCCCATTATTACCGCAGCGCAAACCCAAGCGCTCCGGAGCAGGCAACCCGATGGCCGCGACTGTGTTTCCCTGCATCTTAACCCGGGGGCACGGCGTGTGGAGCTCAATGGCACTCAGTAGCACGCAGACACGCCGGGACGCTAAGCTATCATCGCGTCAGATCGTCCGCGGCGGCACCACCACCACCACCACCACCACGGGCGCCACGGCAACGGACCCCGGGTTCAAGCTCACAGCTGCTGGCTGGCGCTCGTCAAAACACCCACACCCGCCTGCGCCCGTGAACCCAAGGCTTCTGGCATTGAACTTTGACCTTTCCCAGTAGGGCCCGGCTGTGGCTGGGGTTCTGGGGTAGGTGGGGGCGATGCCGGGACGGTGGTTTAGTAGCATCAGAGCTGGGCTGTGATGATCCACATATTGGACACACACACACACACACACACACACATCCACAGCATTCAATAGGCTGGCCCAGGTTACGGCATGTTTGCAGGGATTCGGAATCGTATGGTGACAGCAACCCTCTTGAGGCAACTCAAAATGGGGGAGCATCGCCAACCAAAAACAATGTGATAAAATGATTGTCAACAGAAAAGTGGATATGCTGAGCAGGCCAGGAAGCGCCATTGCCTGACCGCCGTCGTGTTATCTGTTCATCCATTCACAGTCTAATGTGATCACAAACTAAAACTACTTCCTTGTACCAAAACCATTAAAACCAGGAAATGACAATTGAAGACAGTGTGACATTGTGACAAACAACATGTTCCAAACAACACGTTTCCTAATCGCACAACAACGGGGATAACTAGTCACATCATTCCTCTAACACATTTTAAAACCACACTTGCATGTCATTGTGGTTTACTAACAGTCCTCTAGCGTGTATTCCTTTAATTAAAGCATGTGTAAAATGTCATTAAATAATTAGGCGCCGTTGTATGTGTCTACGTGTGTGTGTGTGTGTGTGTGTCTGCGTGCGTGCGTGCGTGCGTGCAAGAGCATCTTGCATCTTTCACATGTCCCGACATGAACGGTTGCCCCACACCTGAGCACTGAGGGGAACACGAACAACAGAACACACACACCTGTGTGAAACATAGCAGCATCACCGGGGAGAAACACCCCCCCAAAAAACATTGGCCCGTCACTTTCAGAGCGGCCATTTTGACCCCCCTGTAAGTAAGTGTCTTGGGGGGGGGGGGGGGTTCCGCCGTGAAGTCACGCATTCCGCGGGAACCCTCTCCACTACATTTCAACACGGGCGCGGCGCGGCGCCGCTGTGACTCAAGAGCTATGACATCACACCACATCACACGGGCGGACCCGTCTTTCAGGACAGCTGTACACAAAAGAGGCGAGAGAAGGAAACGACGAGAATCAAAGGGAAGGGTGGGTGGGTGGGTGTGGGTGGGGGGGTGTGGGTGGGTGGGGGGGTATCTATCCTGCTGGCTCACCTTGACAGGTATTGGTATAGAAAAAAAAAAAAAAAAAAGGGGACAATGCCTTTAGTTCTATTAGTCATTAACCAAGGCTGACTCAGGTCAACACAGAGCCAGCCTTGTTTGCCGCTGGTGGACTCGATCAGTCATTAACCCGAGTGGGGAGAGGGACTCACACCGTCTGGTTCATTTAGATCTCAGCAAAACAATGTGTGAGTGTGTGGGGGGGAGGGTGTGTGTGTGTGTGTGTGTGTGTGTGTGTGTGTGTGTGTGTGTGTGTGGGTGTGTGGGTGTGTGGAGTGTACTCACAATGAAGGGGAGTGTGTGAGCTACAAGCAGAGGCTAGGGTTGGAACTTGATAGTCCTAAGAGAAGAGGTGGGTGTTAAGACATGGTAGTTCTACGAGTAGAGGCTGGGGTTGGGAATGTTAGTCCTAGGAGTAGAGGCTAGCATTGGGAATGTTAGTCCTATAAGTAGAGGATGGGGTTGGGAATGTTAGTCCTAGGAGTAGAGGCTAGCATTGGGAATGTTAGTCCTATAAGTAGAGGCTAGGGTTGGGAATGATAGTCCTAGGAGAAGAGGCTAGCATTGGGAATGTTAGTCCTATAAGTAGAGGCTAGGGTTGGGAATGTGGTCCTATAAGTAGAGGCAAGGGTTGGGAATTTGAGTCCAACAAGTAGAGGCCAGGGTTGAGACATGATAGTACTAACTCACAGTTTCAACTAATCTTTATAACTGCATGGAAACTGACTCCTCGGGTCAGCGTATGCACTCACACATACATCTGTTGAACAAAGCAAGCCAAAATGTGTTTTAATTATTTACTTGGACTAGACCTCAAAGAATCACCTTAGCTCGCTCTGAAACAGGATTGCGACACAACGCCCGAAACAGCATGAGTCCTGCTCAACTTTCAAAGTAACAGTACGACTGGGTACGGTGGCCATGACGAAAAAGCATTCCTCAGTTTTTTGTCACATTTATATCCTGTGGACTTCAAAATACACCACACTGTTAAAGCAACACATGTCTGTCCCCTCCACCCAGAAGCACAGCCTCACATGGGCTGACTGCAGCTGTTCATTACAGAGTGTAGTCATGCTGAGGTTTTCCAAGTAACCACAGCAACCTCTGCTCAATGCATTTAGCACATACACACAAAATACAAATGTGATAAACCACATTTGATGCTGTTTGGAGAATCAGAGTATGAGGTGTTGTGCTGGGTAGGTTAGGGTTGTCATCTTGTTGGGTATTGGTGTTATGTGATAAATGACACTTACTGGTCTGATATCAAAGTTAAGATTGCCATTGGGGTAAAAACTTCAGTTTTTACCCCAATGGCAATGTGGGTTATAACTATGTGTTTTTTTTTTCAAATGCTATGTGCTTATAGCACAAGGTCATCTTGGGCAATGGAATTCATACATTCATGCATGACACCTGTGAATATGTTGGTAAGATATGTCTCAACTAAACTATTATATTCTGAAAATAAAATATCATGGATGCCATGATGACGTCAGGTTTCAAACTTTTAGTACCAAAAAGATAAATACTAATCATTATTAATGGCATTTATATAGCAATGTGCCACTTCTGGTGGTGTATTTCTGCATCAAAAGTAGGAATTTGTTTGTTATGTTTGTATCAAGTATGATGGACAACATTGTCAAACAATTCCCTTTCGTGAGACCAGTCGTTCACAGCGTCTTCTGGGGAAGCTGGGGAAGGTCGAGTTTCAACATAAAGAACAGTTTGAATCTAGTTTTTGTTTACACATTCACATTGTGTGCTCAAAGTGAACAAACACACTGAATGAAGACATCCTTCATATATTTTACTTGTATAGGAAGTAGGGGTGTATATGCACAGCCGGTAACAAAGACCACCATCAGTGATTGAAGCACTGGGTCGAAAAAACATGTAAAACTTTATAAAACAAACCTGCGTTAAGGCAGAGAACGGCTAGAGGACAGAGCTAGCAGTTGCTATAACACCTAGCTTCACTCAAGTCTGGGCACGGTTACGATTCCTCATGAACAAAACGGGACGGTCGACAAATGTGTGACCATTCTCAACACGCTTTGCTCTGGGATCAAGTCAAACGTCCTAGCACAACTCTGGCCAGCGTGGGGGGGCGCAGGGCAGAGGAAGCTGGAGGGGGCTAAAGCTAAACAACAGCTAACTAACTTATTAACTCACAGCCTTCAGCTAACACTTTTCAACTGACTCAGATTGACACAACGAAGTGGCTACAGGCTTGGGCGTGTCTATAGCATTCACAGAACATATTCCCACGGTTCAAGACGCAGAAATACACACAATTATTGCACTTTATATGCATATTGGTTTGTTTTGTGTAATATTTATTTTAAATATAGTTTGGGCAGACGATCATGTACAAAGGAAAAAATATATATATACATATATAGTACCACACCAAACTGAATGGCATGAATGAAACCAAACACACCGGATAGGAAGAACAATTAAGCTAGTTGTGGTAATGTTGAGGTTCATTATATAGTTGACATAACCAACCAATGTATCAATATTTGACTGTGATGTTTATCCCTCTCTCGGAAGCAGACACCAAAATCAACCGCTCAGTGAGACTTTTTGCTCAGGGATGCCAACAGGTAGACTGCGGGTATTAGAGTTCGAACCCAGAACCATCCAGATGGGAGTCAAACACCCGAACACTACGCCATCCAGCCCCAGTATAGTTAATCAGACCTGTGAATCTTACATAACATAATGTGTCATTCTTTGAAATTAGTTTGTGCAGCAACTTTTAGCCGTTTGAAGATGGGCATAGTGCACCAATTTGGATTGCCTGCGTCTGCTAAACGGATCAAGGGAAATCTTTACTACAGAACCACCGTGGGAGGGAGGTATCGACTTGGGCCACATCTCAGCTCCCTTCGTCCACCAAGGCTTCATGTTCTACAAACATGTCAGTGCTTCTGGTTTCGGCAGAGGGTTTATGCTCCAGGCTGTTCCCTCACTACGAGCTCTGACCTGGTGTTTTTCTATGATGTAATACTGGAGGACTGGAGCACCATGCCAAAACAAAGCAACACAAGGGAGGGATTAGGATCCCACAAGTTTGCATGCCGAACCTATAAATAGGAGGAGGACGCACTGGATGGTGGCTTAGCCAATGGGAGCGGTCGCATTAAACGTCCCCGTCTTGCCCAGGACTGGCAGTGGTCATCATCACATGCGAAGGTAAACACTTGAGTCAACTGTTCAGTTTAACTGTTAAAAAGGCTGGACTATGACCCTATCAAGATGTATATCGGTTCTCTGTGGAGCCAAGATGTTTTCATTTAGTCAAGGGGCTACCTATGGCTAGCTTCTGAAATAGCCTGTGTCTAGGTTCTAGTGTATCCATGTATTAAATGTATGCAGGGGTGCATCGGTCAACTTGAACTATAGCAGTAGGCTTAATGAACAGCTGTTCATTAGAGAGCACATAGTGGCTGGAATCACTAAGACCAAATCACCTTCTCTCCTTGTGGACAACATGCTCGACAAATGGCCTCTGTGGTTTTCATCCTGAACCGAACAGCATCACAGACCCGCGTGTCGTTTATAATTGGGAGAGGTCTACGAGCACCAGCTGACATTTTGGTCCGAGCATCCATTAGTGCTTAATGGTAGTGACATTTACATTGTAGATTAAAATAAATGAGTAAAATGATGATGATTGCAAAATAACAAAGCGTTTTCTACAGGGGACCATCTTCGGTATTATCAGTGGATTTATTTGATTACATGTTTTCCTACAGGCTAAATCATCAGTTTATCATTAACAGTTAATGGGCTTAGCATCATATCACACAAACAGCATTCCCCCCCATCTGGGCAGAGCAGGGCTCTGCTTGTTGTCACCAACTGCTGAGGTCTCTCTCTGTTGCTAAAGATGCTAGCAACCCCACTGCTGAGGTCATATCTGTAGATAGGATGGATGCACTTGGCCTTGAGGTACACTCTGAAATCCATTAGTTTATACGCAGCATAAACTGTGTTACAACTACAGTCACATGTTACAACTACAGTCACGTGCTACAACTACAGTCCGTACCCCCACTAGGAACGACAAGCTTGGTTCAAAGTATTTCCTCTCTTGGTTCAAAGACAGGAAATAGCCCGAGAGTCATTGGTTGTACCACTGGTTTGGGAAGGTAATCAGCAAAATCCAGATGGTTGACTGGAAATACTGGAGCGGAATTTTTCCGTTCTGAACCCGGACAATCTAGACGCACCTCACTGCAAAAGGACAACAGAGCCCCCAGGCACTGCTCCATAACCCTCCTGGCCACATCTCCTCCTCCCAGGAAAATCAGTGGCTGAGTGTCCATACAATCCGTTACTGTGATTCATAAATAATAGCAAGCAACAGCGCCCCCACAAAATAGCTTTGTTTGGTGAAGCGAATCCCATCAGGCGCCATTTCTATTGGGCCATAAGAAATGTCAAATTGACAAATCCAAAATCACCAGCATGAATTATGGTCATTAATAGCTGTTAATTTGGCCATTAGCACTGAGCCAATCAGGTGACAGCAAATCATTGCTCAACCTCTCCATCAATTAAAATGAAATCAGGGCGACATTTAAACAAATCATGGATCTAAATTGAATGAATTGGCATATTTTGGAGCCTGCTCTGTAAATGGTAGTAAGATGAAGAGGAAACCCTTCAAGAGATATTGTATTTCACTTGAGAAACAGTTCTGTTCCCTATTTGGCTCAGAGTTAAGGCCAAAAATGCATGCAATTTTACAGCTTTAAACCCATATCACCAATCCACTGTGCATGTAGTGTCTGCCACAAGAAAAATGCATAAAACTGTTTATTAACTGTTATGGAGAACATTTTAGGT
This sequence comes from Urophycis floridana, assembly GCA_027123135.1. NCBI lineage: Eukaryota > Metazoa > Chordata > Actinopteri > Gadiformes > Phycidae > Urophycis > Urophycis floridana. Next base: position 3,823,434 of record JAOPUI010000047.1, read on the forward strand.
TTAAAGGACTAATAGCAATCTGAAATTGGTCCACGGCTGTAGCCAGAACGCTACAGACGTAATCCGAGGAAAGCAATAGTTCCCCTTCAATACACTCCCTCTAAAAGTGCTTGTTTCCTACAACAACGAGACTTGGTTGCATGCAGGAACAAACGGATCGCAGAAACGCAGAAACAAAAGGTAAAAGTAAAAAGTAGTATTTGACCATTTCCATAATGTCAGAATACAACCCGAGCCTGTCAGTGGCAAAGGCAAGCACTTTTAGAGGACATACATTGACGGTGCATCATTGCCCCCAAAGGATTGCATTGCAGCACGTTGCTGTACAATACTGTACCAATTGCAAAAACCGTTGTCTGCATTAGTCGCTCACACACAAAATGGTAGGTTGAGAAACCCCAAAGTCCTCTTTTAAGATCACAATTGATGAATAGCATTAGGATGTTTAGAGCATGACTAATCCAGAGAGAGGAAGAGGATCTAATACAATATATATGTGCAGAATAAGAATTAAATACAGCAGGTTTCTGTAGGCTTCTTTCAGGATGAGTCACACAGATACTTTGTCGGTTGATTTTAGAAGTAAAGCAGAAAAGTAGGAAGTTGTACCGAGGTGACAAACTTATTTTGTACAGTGCTTGGCTCACCACTAGAAGTGTGAACACACAAGCAGACACACACACACACACACACACACACACACACACACACACACACACAGCATTTGCTCAAGGACACCTTCCCTTGGCAGGGGATCAAACCAGCAGCCTTCCCAGTAGCTAGGTCTGCTCAACTCATGGGCTACTGCCAGATCAACAGTTTTCGGTCCGTTTTCCGAGCTCAAGCCCAACCTGAAGTTATTAGACCAAATCCATGTCCCAACTTACCAGAGGCATCGGGCACAATCACGCCTTTGTCCAAAATTCAGTGGAAAGAGTTTAGTCCAAGGTGTGAGACAGTAACACAGATACACACGAAAATAAAACTAGCCTCTCTACTTAGTACTGGTATAACAGAACATGCACACAGAGCAGGGCTTCACTATACAGTATGCTCCATGTGAGCTTTACTAGATAGAGGAGATCACCCAGTTCCTAATTGTATGATTAGTTGCAGGATTTACCTCAACAACATAGATGTGGTTGAGATCTGTTCCCACAGCTCTCTACACATGAGAAAGAGGAAGAAATAATTTAATTACTCAGAAATGCAGTGCACTTGGCGTTTACTTTGCCACATCCACTGTTGTTGAGGCCCCACACACACACACACACACACACACCCACACACACACACACACACACACACACACACGTGTGCACTTGCGCACAGACATGCACTAGTGCACATAGGGCTCCACATGCAGCACAAGGAGCCCTTGTGTTTTCTAGAGTATCCCTGGAAACAAGCATCCCTCTTCTCAATCGGCTCGGACAGTTCAGAAGAGTGCTACCAGTTCATCCAATTACCTCCCGGCCAGTTTTAAAAGGGGACATATTGAAAGACGCATTCATTTAATGCATTTTTGGGTCCCTAGATCCACAGATGACAAACCAAAAAAAACAACAAAAAAAACAAGGCATTGATTTCATGATTTGACAGATTCTGATGGACAAGGGCATCACGGCTAACATGTAGGTCAGATAGGAGGGCATTACAGCAGTGTGTGTGTGTGTGTGTGTGTGTGTGTGTGTGTGTGTGTGTGTGTGTGTGTGTGTGTGTGTGTGTGTGTGT
>JAOPUI010000047.1:4043121-4055221 GCA_027123135.1 Urophycis floridana
ATATTATTTCCAATAACAAAATAATACCCACTAGAGGGCAGAAAACTGCATCAAAGGTTACAGTGAGTCAGTCATTCTAGATTAAAGACAGGATGTTTATGTTTGTTGATGACTTCATTGCATACCTGACAGGTTACAGTAAGTGACAGAGTTGGGTCTGTGTAAATAATTACATTATAATTTGTCCAATATATAACAACTACTTGTGCCACGCAATGCAAGTTCTTTCCCCACTTCAACATGTTTTTTAATGTGTAAAAAGGGATTTAGCAGACGCTTTTGTCCAAAGCGATTTACAATCAGTACATTTGTGGGGTTCGGCATGTGGACAATTGGAGGAGGGGGATCAAGGGGATCGAACCGCCTACCCTACGGTTAGTAGACGACCCGCTCTGTCCACCCGCTCTACCCACTGAACTACTGTCGTGTGTGACATTGTTCCATCCATCCCCATCCATCCATCCAAGTTGGTGTGTCTTGACTTCCTGGTTGGGATCGTGGCCTGTCTTCTGAACACTGCCCTTGGGAGATGCGTATGCAGAGCGAGGGGGCTTATAAATATATGATCATATCATACATATACTCCCACTAAACACCGTTGGTGGTGCTGCGGTCAGGCTTCCACAGCTAGGAGTGACATGATAATAAACGAGTTGAAACTGGTACTTAACCCTATCTATGCGTAACCCCTCAGGCCGTCAGTGCTTTGGCCAATGAACCAACTGCCTGAAGAATTACTCATTTACTCATTTGATCCCGTGAGGCCTGTCCTGTTTACTAAAAAATAAACAAATTTTCTCACACTGCATTCATGATTTTTTATATTTATGTACTGTACTGTATTTTTTTTATGTAATGGCCAATGCAAATATTGTGATTTATTTGAATCTGTATCAGAAAATGCGTATACCAAATCGGAGGAGATGTATCTGACGTCCCCTTTTCAGATCAATAACCTTAATTTTCCACGCTGGGTTCAGCTTTCACGTATAATCGAATCATCTCAAAGGGCAGGCCAACCAACCAAGGCCCATTCCTACTGACACTGCACATATTTGATCATCAGCAGTAGCCCAGGGCTGCTGTAGTCTGCCTTTCGAACTTGTCTCTACAATAATTTAAACTCGAATTGATCTTGTGAAGTCACTTGTACGCACTTGTATTTGTAAAAACCATACCTGAGATATTTGTTTGATCAGCATTTTCCCAGTTAAACTGCACTGACTGCACTGGGGGTAGGATGCTTTTTCAGGAAGGAGGGAAGATTAAACGTTGTTATGTTGTCAACAGTCAACAGTGTGTGCCCTTATGCGAGTGAGTGCATGTGTATGTCAATGGGGGAAGCGTGGTGATGACAGAAACAAGAATTTCCAGAGTGGAAACCAAACCAAACCAAACCACACTCCATGCTGGCTGGTTTGGTTGGTGTCTAATGGGGGGCTGTTGTTAGACAAGAGATGGCCTGGAGGGTGAGGCGGGGCAGGGAGTGAGGGGTGGGAGTGGCCTAACCATGGCAACCCCTACATTACTGGAGAACTGCTCCTCACCTGCGCTCACTCTTTACCTGCATGGCTTCGCTGAGGACACACACACACACACTTACACACATACATACATACACATGCGCGCAGACACCTTCCTCTGCCTCAGAGGTGTGCAGATTCAAACCAATATTTCAAGGGAAGAAGACACTTTGAGCTTCAGAACCCAAACGCAATGAGCAAGTCCTCGATGGACCGGAGATCCTCCCAACCCGGGTTAGACCAGGATGTGGAACTGGAGGAGTTGGGGGACGATCCGCTGTCGAGCTCCAAGGGATTCGAATGGCTGCACGGGAAAGACAAGCCAGCCAGCAGCCCCTCGCCCATGGACACCGCCGTGGTGGCGGTCGCCGTAGGGTATGTTTAACTGCTTCCTGTTCACCTGAACGACCTCTTCCTGCTGTTCACCTGGGCTCCGCTGTTCAGCCATTAGGCCTGCCTGAAGAAGCAGTGGGTATTGTTGTAAACCGAAAGAGACCTGGTCTTCTTGAATGACCGCCAGCCTGTCAGGTGTCGGGTTACCAGGACGACGAGTTTCAGGTAAACAAGTTCCCGCTCGTGGAGAGGGAAGGAGTATGTGTCATCAAGGGCCTGCGGCTTTCTCCCAAGGAGGAAATAACGTGCAGAAATGATGCACAGAATACAGAATATATACAAACAGGCATACCAGTCACACTGACGAATGTCCAACAATGATCCTGGGTTTAAGACCAGCTGCACTTGAAAATATTTATTACACCAATAAAGCCTCTGTTAAAAGACCATTAGCTATTACACACAGGACTAGGTCTAGTGGGTAGGATGTTCGAATTCCAGCCAAAAGATTCTTGGTTCGAATACCAGCAGTCGAACCATAGGCACTGTTGAGCAAGATGTCTAACCTGCTCAAAGCATGACGTGTGTCTAAATAAAATATTTAAAAAAAAAAGTCTCCTTGTGTAAAAGCGTCTGCTAAGTGACTACATGTTGTCCCACATGTCAGAGAGACCTTCAGCGCGGTGGACCATGGGATCAGTGAAGAGTTTAGCCGGAAGAAGTTGTTTGAGGCGGCCGCCAAAGGAGACCCTGGCCCGCTGAGCGGCCTGCAGGAGTTCCTGCAGCTCAACGGCCTGAAGCTCACCAGCCCAGAGTACATAGGCAAGTATGGAGGAGGTTCGCCTGTCTTCCCTCGTCACTGGTGTGGAGCAGGGGGCCTGGTTGGTGCTTTCTTGCTATGTGGCATCCACTTAGCAGATGCTTTTCTCCGAAGCCACTTTCAGTGATTGATGACGTCATTAAGTAGCAGGCCGGTCCCGTTTGCCATTAGTCTGGCCCCTAGTGTGTGTGAGTGTGTGTGTGCGTGCGTGCGTGCATGCGCGCGTGTGTGTGTGTGCGTGCATGTGTAGTCTTAACAATTTAACCATTAGAGAGGATGCCACATGAAGGATCAGCATGCACAATGTGTGTCATCATGATGCTGTCGTTTACCCCACAGACCAAAGCAACGGTAAAACAGCCCTGCTGAAAGCCATTCTGAACCTGAACGAGGGCAAAAACGACACCATTCCACTCTTCCTCGACATCGCGGAGAAATGTGGAGATCTGGAGGAGTTTGTCAACGCGTCCTACAACGACGTGTGCTACAAAGGTAGGTAACGGGCGGATCATCTGCACGGTCAGAGCCCAACGCGGCATTTATGGGGCCCTAAACCTTTAAATGGGTTTCAACCTCAGAGGATAGAGCAAAGAAGCCAATGTTAACCGGGTAAACAGAAGTCTACGGCCTCACTGCGGTGTGTTTGTCGTTATTCTTTAACCCATGAGAGAGCAAAGCTATGCAAGGTATCAACTCATTCAGCATAAAAACCTAGAACATAACAAACCGAAGGGTGGCTGAAAGCTATTGCTTTAACAGCTTCAAACTGGCCGTGTGTTGAAGTCAGTACTGTGCGTACAGACACACAGAGGCCATGAGTCAGGGACCTTTCCAATTAACGTGTTAGCTCTGCTCCAGCTGAACAGAAAGTAGTGGATCTAGTTTCTCAACACCAACGGAAAGACAGACATACGATCAGGGTTTGCAGCACAGGCCCAATGCATCACAATGTGGTGCTTTACATATACAAGCTACAGGGCTTTCTCACGTCAATCGAACCACATATCATGTGTTATGCCCGAATATCCCGTTTCTGGTGGAAATACGTTAATTTCCTTTCTACTCCACACGAGAATATCCCACCCCCTGTGTCTCTCTCCTCCTGTCCCAGGCCAGACTGCCCTGCATGTGGCCATCGAGAGGCGGAGCTTCGATCAGGTGAAACTTCTCCTGGAGAAAGGAGCAGATGTGCAGGCCAAAGCAAATGGAGCCTTCTTCCAACTAAATACAAAACGGGGCTTTTATTTTGGTAAGGGCGACCAAATATTTGTATTTCTACAGCTACACAGAGCAAATGTCCTCAGACTTACCTGCAAGGCGCTTCGTCATTTTGCCTCAAACAGGTGAGCTCCCCCTCTCATTGGCTGCCTGCACAAACCAATTAGAGGTGGTCTCCTTCCTCATGGAGAACCAGTACAGTTGTGCCAACAGCAGGGACCGCGACTCCCTGGGGAACACGGTGCTGCACGCCCTGGTGCTCATCGCCGACAACACCAAGGAGAACACGGACTTCATTGTGCGGATGTACGACGAGGTGCTCATCAAAGACACCAGGCTGGCCCTCAAGGGGGAGGTCTCGCTGGAGGCCATCGAGAACAACAAGGGCCTGACGCCGCTGAAGCTGGCGGCCAGGATGGGGAAGATCGGGGTACGGTTGGTTCTACGTGGACGGTCGGGGTTACGTGGATTAGAGATGGCGTGGGGTGGGAGATTGTGTTAGGGTTAGGGTCATGTAAGGGTTAAGTGAGGGTTATGGATAGGATTAAAGATTAGAGTGTTAGGGTTAGTTATTGTGTTAAAATAAGGGTTGAGTGTTAGAGTTAGAGATAGTACTGGGGTTAGAGATGGTGTTAAAGTAGGGGTTACAGATAGTGTCATAGAGATAGTCCTGGGTTTAGGGGTGGTGTTAAAGTCAGGGTTAGAGATAGTGTCAGGTTTAGAGATAGTCCTGGGTTTAGGGATGGTGTTAAAGTCAGGGTTAGAGATAGTGTCAGGGTTAGAGATAGTCCTGGGTTTAGGGATGGTGTTAAAGTCAGGGTTAGAGATAGTCCTGGGTTTAGGTATGGTGTTAAAGTCAGGGTTAGAGATAGTCCTAGAGATAGAGATTGTGTTAAAGTCAGGGTTTGAGTGTAGGGTTTGGGCTCTTTACAGACTGCCTGTACTGTATGTCCCATTGCAGTCTAACATAACACAGTAGAGTTTACATCAAGTTCCTGTAATGAACATTGCATTCCTCCCCCTGAACGACAGCACGGCCGCGTTGTTCAGGTCATACCGTCATACTGTACCTCATCCTTCTTTTACGTGCCGTTAACCCCCCCCCCCCCACACACACACACACACACACACACGTGAAAGCACCAAGGACCTGTCTGGTGTGTGGGGGCGCGGCCGACGGTCAGTCGTGCCACACCGTCTAACGTCACTCGTGCTTCTGTGCTCACCTCGCCGTGCAGCTGTTCAGACACATGGTGCAGCGCGAGTTCACCGACACGGAGACCAGGGCGCTCTCCCGGAAATTCACCGACTGGATCTACGGACCCATCCACTCCTCGCTGTACGACATGACCTCCCTCGACACCTGCGAGGAGAACTCGGTCCTGGAGATCATCGTCTTCGGGAGCGCCATCGAGGTACGCGGGGAAGGGGTTCGAGGCGCTCTGCCGACCGTGTGTGTGTGTGTCAGTGGTACTTGGCGGACTTGGTGGACTGATCCATGGGACACGCGCTGTGAGATTAGCCTCCCCGTGTTATGAACAAGACGTGGTCCTCTGGTGTGGTTAGTGCGTTGGTTATCTGGTGGATAACCAGATAACCAGATTATTTTGTCATCTGTCCTTTTAATCACGCGAGGGATTCAAGATTCCTGATGTTTGTATGCCTTTTGGAGACCTTAAAAATCTTTTTTTAGGTCTCCTTAATTAAATACCATCCAAACATAAATACATAAATACATTTATGGGGGTAGAAATGTTTCTGGTGTTCTTTTTGTCTGACCTCTGACCTGTGACCTTTGACCTCAGAACCGCCAGGAGATGCTGCAGGTGGAGCCTCTGCGCAGCCTGCTGGAGCAGAAGTGGGACAGATTTGGCTCCAAGTTCTTCCTGGTCAACTTCCTATTCTATCTGGTGTACCTGGGCATCTTCACCACTGTCGCCTTCTACAGGAAGGATGGGCAGGTGAGACATAACCCTTGTCCTTGATGTGATTGAGAAATGCTCAGTCACTCACGTGACTCTAAATGTTACATTAACATCACGGTGTACATCCATCACTTTTATGCAAAGCGACCGAGCCTGAGAATAATCAGAGCAATCATATCCAAATAACGGAGTAGCTGCAGAAAAATCCAAGTGCTGCATGCCCTAGTTTCTAAATATATCAAGCAAGCCGTGTGGCATCAGAGGAGCTATCAGAGGATGACAATCGCTTCATCAGAGTTGGGGCCTCTCGGCAAAAGTCCACTCTAAAGTCGGGAGGAACTGCTGTGAAACTCCCACATGACCGTGTCGTCTGCAGCCTCCCTTCTCCGTGGAGAACACCCCCATAGACAGCTTCCGCTGCATCGGGGAGCTGATCAGTGTCCTGGGGGCGTTGTACTTCTTCATCAAAGCGGTGAGGAGAACATTCACATGGCCTGGCTGAGTGTTCAGCAGGACTGCATTCTGTGAAGAAAAAAAATAAAAATCCCACTTATTCACACAACTCCTACAGATAGTGGACTTCAAGAGGAAACCTCCCCGCCTGAAATCCATGCACATCGACGGCTTCAATGAAATATCCTTGTGAGTATCCGAGAATGACAAGGTCGCTATGCAGCGGGTAATAGCAACATGATGCGCCATTGTGGAAAATGATTGTTAACTGGTGATGATATGGTAGTTTGGGGTCAATAACCAGAGGGAGGAATGGTGAGGGTTGGTTAGGGTTTCAGATAGCAGTATGGTTAGATTTTAATTGAAGGAGTTTAGCAAATCACACACACTTTTGTCCAAAGCGACTTACAATCAGTACATTTGTCATACATTTGTGGGGTTTTGACATGTGGACAGTTGGAGGTGGGGATCGAACCACCAGCCCTCCGGTTAGTGGACAACCCGCTCTACCCACTGAGCTACTGAGCTGCCTGTTAGATAGTGCTATGGTTCAGGTTGAGGTTTAGAGTTGTTGGTTATGTGTTAAAAGAGTGAGGATTGGGTTAGGGGTGGGGACAGAGTTAGGGTTATAGTTGGGGAGGCTAAAGGTTGTGTTAGGGTCTGGGAGAATAAAAACAGTTCAAGTCGCATTCTTGTTGAAGCAATGGAACACACACAAAAAAACGACTTTTGTCATTCTGAAGGCCTGTTCTGCTGGACTGTCTTGTGTAGCTTCCTGCAGGCCATGTTTCTTCTGGTCTGCTTCGTCTTGTATTTGTCTGGGAGGGAGGAGTACGTGGTACCCCTGGTGCTTTCTCTGGCCCTGGCCTGGATCAACATCCTCTACTACTCTCGGGGATCCCATCACATGGGCATGTACAATGTCATGATACAACGGGTGAGCTGTTGGATTTGCTGATCTTACTGAAGGGTGATGAGGTGTTGTAACATGTATTTCCACAGTGGATCTTGGGGGTAAAACAAGAACTGGGGAAGAAAATGTGAAATAAATGATTGCAACTCATCCCGATTACATATACACATGAAAACAACTTCAGCTGCTGATTAGAGCAGTCTAAAATCCATCTATTTACACAATAGCCTGTACCAAGTGACCTAGCCTCTCCCATGCCCTGCTCAGTTCAGCTCCCTGTTTTATGCACGGTGGGAAGTCACTCTGGCACAACAATGGTTTCAGAAACAGTGACTTCCCTCGACATGCAGCTCGATCCAGAACATGAACGTTTAGAGGAAGTCAGAGTTAGGAGGTGTGTATTAATGTTGAGTTACGGCTGGGTTTTATGAGAGGTAATTATAATTGTGTTAGACAACTAAACACAACCTGACTTTAAAGTCCATACTATTAATTATTTGCAGATGATATTAAGCGACATCATTCGCTTTCTATTCGTCTATGTGGTCTTCCTTTTCGGATTTTCTGCTGGTAAGATTGAATTTAACTTTATACTCACATACTATGCACATTTAATGACATTTAACATGATCAAAATACATCTCGTTAAAGAAATAATTGTCTTATACTCTCTATAGCGATCGTCGCCCTCATGAGGGACCCACCCAAAGACGTTGGCAGCCGATCCCAGGCGTTCGAGTGCCGTAAGCCGTCGTACAACAACATCCGCTTCACGTCCCTGGAGCTGTTCAAGTTCACCATCGGCATGGGGGACCTGCAGTTCACCGACAACGTGCAGTACATCGAGGTGTTCTACATCCTGCTCATCACCTACATCGTGCTCACCTACATCCTGCTGCTCAACATGCTCATCGCGCTGATGAGCGAGACCGTGGAGCGGGTGTCCCGGGAGAGCGAGTGCATCTGGAAACTGCAGGTGGGACAGGTCCTCTGACAGGTCCTCTGACAGGTGTCCATTGGAGGAAAGGGGCTTTTCCTCCGCGTTTTTTTTCTCTGTAAGCCCTGGAACCACCACGCAGATTATCCAAAGTCTTCATTGAGTTAAAAAAAAAGCCAAAACACTGCTATTTGTTCTGTTTGCCATGACATCACATGACACAATATCAGCCCAAAGAAAGAGCAATTGCAAAAAAACAAACAAAAAAAAAAAAACATGTTTAATGTCACAACCAAGTGAACTAATCAGAACCACTTATTCTTTTTATCCCGCCAGGGAAATGTGGTCTCTGCATTTAACCCAATCGTTAATTAGTGAAACACTCAGAACACAGTGATGGTGAAGCACACAGTTAAACCCAATGCAGTGAGCTGCCAGCAACAACAGCGCTCGGGGAGCAGTGAGGGGTTAGGTGCCTTGCTCAAGGGCACTTCAGCCATTCGTACTGGTCGGGGTTTGAACCGGCATCCCTCTGGTTACAAGTCCAAAGCCCTAACCAGTAGGCCGCGGCTGCCCTGTTTAGCAGATGCTTGTATCCAAAGTGTCTTACAGTGAGTCCAGGAGCAAGTGCTGTGGTAAGGTCGGGGCAACTTGCTCAAGGGATTGCCTACAGGTTGACTGCGGTCCTCCTGGAATCGTTCGGCTGGGAGTCCCCCGGCCGGGATAGTCGATCACAGCACCACTAACCCGGGTTCTTGGTGAGGTTGCTGAGGGTGTGACGCGGCTGTGCGTGGTCCCACAGAGGTCTCTGACCATCCTGGACCTGGAGAGGACTCTGCCAAAGTGGCTGAGGAACAGGCTGCAATCTGGCATCATGAGGAAACTGTGCTTGACCAGCAGAGATGACTGTCGAGCGTTCTTCAGGTGAGTCACCACAGCGGCAAACTCTGACCGGATGTCCGCACATTCAGGCAACACACGTATGTGTAATGTATTTGTATGGGATTTTGTGGCAGGGAAGTGACATAATCAAGTCATGGGTTGAAGAGGAGAAGGAATGACCTGTGGCATATGTATCGGGCGTAAACGTATCCGATATCCCTGCATGTAATATCCATATAACATATCAGAACGACCGGGATCGCCATAAGGCAAGTGGCCCAGATCAGGGGGTCTTTCTTAAAACAATGTCACTTCAGGATCCAAAAGACAATTTCCGTGTATCCGTTGGACACTACTGCAAAACCTCAAGAACACACTGGAGTGGGTGATCCGGTTTTGTTACAGGAGTGCTGTGCGATGTCAGGCTGCGACCCAATCTAGGTCCCAGACAGACAGACAGACTGACAGACATACTTTAATGATCCCTGGGGGAAATTGCATTGTTACAATACTGCAGGGGAAAAAAAGAAGAGACAGACACTACGTATAGTAGTGTTAGAATATATAAATATATAATACAAACCTATGTAAACAATGTACAAAAAATATATAAAGAAATATAAAAATATACATACATGTACATACATTCAGGCATACACTAAGAGGTAATAGCATACACAAAGATGTAGCATATCCGATTTTATTGTGGTAAAAAAGACCAGTTATGCATTGAGATGACCAGTTATGTAGTAAAATGACCAGTTATGCAATATGAATAACCTGTTATGCAGCAGAAACTAAGACGAAAGTTACAAATTGTGACAAAAAATTGTATCACCAAATAACAAGGTTTCGCGTTAACCAGTCCAGAACACTGGTTGCTTTACACGACCTGCCTTGGCCGGGCCCTCGGCTGCTATCGTCTCAAAGCACGACGGCGGACGGCGGTGGAGAGTCAATGTCCTCTCCCTGTGTTCCCTCTGCAGGGGGCGAGGCCCTGGACGAGTGCGGCCTGCGCTACCTGCTGGCCATGCGTCTGCACACCTGCCTGCTGACCTCCCTGCCCCCGCTGTACCGCATGCAGCTGCTCCACCAGGGTAACCCCAACCCCCCTCCCTCCCCGTACACACAAACACACACACACACGTACACACCCACACACACAGCCGTACGCGCTCCACTACCAGTGATAAACATGACCTTCAGAGGGTTGATAGGATAATTGATGATAAGGGTGGGTTCACACCCTCGTTTTGCTGAGTCACAGTCAAAACGTGACTCTCCGCTTTGGGTCACGGTGTGTAGTGCGCACTACCCCCGGTGTGGTGAGGTTCGACTTGGGTGCTCCTTGTCTCTTCGAGGGCCCTCACTCGCAATGAATCATCAGTCATCCATCTTGCGGTTTAACCTCCACCGCTCACGTTTTCCCCCTCTCTACGCCGCTCTCTCTTCCGCCCGGCGCCGCTGTGCGTTCCATCACCCCGGGGGGGGGGCCGCCCGCCGCAGGCCTGTCCACCTGCCACTTCGCCTGGGCCTTCCACTCGGAGGCGGAGGAGGAGATGCTGAACATGATCCCGGCCATGCAGCGCGGGAACCCCCAGTGGTCGGAGCTGCGCGCGGTGGGCGTGGGCTGGTGGATACGCAACATCAACACGCTGCGCAAGATGGTGGAGAAGGTAACCGCAGGGAAGCCCTTGTGCCTTTTTTTAGTTTTTTTAACGCTGGATTTTGTTTTTTTCAAAGTAAAAGCCCTTTATGGATCCCAAACCCGATGCCAAACCGATATTGTAGGTTGTGGGTTCGTTTCCCTTTGCCAGTTCAAATGTGTACCAATGCCTTCAAGTTTAGAACTGTTGTGTGTTTGTCTGTGTGTGTGTGTGTGTGTGTCCTGATCAGGTGGGTAAAGCCGCCTTCCAGAGGAACAACGACCCGCTGGATGCGGCTCTGTTCTACCTGGCCATGAAGAAGAAGGCTGTCCTCTGGGGCTTGTTCAGGTACAGAGCGGGCCTCCCAGTCCGCCTGCATGCGGAGGATGCCATTATGCAACATCGGCACAATGGAAATGGTGAAAGGGTATCAACCCCCCCCCACCCCCCACCCCCGTCTCCCTGCAGGGCGCAGCACGACGAGAAGATGACTAATTTCTTCAAGAATAACTTCACAGAGGACCGGTGGAGGAAGGCCGCCCTGAAGAACGCCTTCTCTCTGCTGGGCAAGCAGCGCTTCGAGCAGTCTGCCGCCTTCTTCCTCCTGGCCGGATCCCTCAAAGACGCCATCGAGGTGTGTGCTGGCTCACACACACACACGCACACGCACATGCACACGCACACGCACACACATGCACACACACGCACACACAGACACGCACACACACACAGACACTTACTCGCACGCATGCGTACGCCTACTGGCTGTCAGGCTCTTCATTTCAATAAGGACACTCACGCTTCCCAAGCACACGCTCACACTTCCGTCCAAAACTCTCACACAGTCATGCGCACGCCGCACTGCGCCACAGCACACAGGATCATACTTGATCAAAGGGATCACACCGAAAGGCTGTTTACTCCCTTTGTGATTCGAGGTTAGTGTTGACCTGCCCTCGGACCCCGCAGTCCTACTGTTATGTTCTGGCACAACTTCTGGGGGGAAGGCTGCACAAAGCTTGTGCCGAATTTCTACTCGTGGCCGGTCTACGCAGTTCAAACACCTTTACAGACACTGTGTTTGCTGTGTGCTTGCGCCAGCCGTTTGGGTTCACTGTCAGTACGCCGATGACGTGCTCACAGACACTGCAGAGCCCTGAGCCCTGTGAGCAGTGATGCCCAATCCACGGCCCGGCTCATAAGGTTTTATGTGACGGCCGCCTCCCCCACCTCCCCCCAAAGAAATTAGTCTAAACCTCGCATGTAATGGATGTCAACAGCACGCGGGCTTTGCCTTGAAGTGTCGCACAGTCACAACACACCGATAAGGGCGTGGATACTGAACGCCCACAGTGGCTGTCGTGCTTCTTGTCGAGTCATATGCTCACGCTCTGCGGGGGGGGGGGGCGGGGGGGGGGGGGGGGGGGGGGGGGGGGGGGGGGGGGCGGCC
>JAOPUI010000047.1:4163493-4178288 GCA_027123135.1 Urophycis floridana
CCCCGTCTCCCCCCTGTCTCTCCCCTGTCCCCCCCCCTGCCCGCAGACCCCCAAGGAGTATGAGCGGGAGTACCGGCGCGAGCTGCAGCAGAAGGGCGTGGAGTCCAGCAAGTTCCACGGCTTCGCCTACGACGGCATCTGGGTGATCGCCAAGACGCTGACCCGGGTGATGGAGCTGCTCCGCGCCAAGCAGCGCCACGAGAACCACAACTTCACCGTGGACGACCGTGAGGTGGGCCGCCTGGTGCTGGACGTGATGAACGAGACCAACTTCAACGGCGTCACGGTGAGGGGGGTGGTCCGACTGGGGTGGTCCGGGGTGGGGCGGGGTTCTTCTGTTCTGTTCTTCGGTTCTGGTGGAAGACATGAGATGATCGCATTTACTGCGGCGAACCCACCTGTGAGACTCTACCGGAATGTGCGACCAGAAAACAACCTAGTTGAGAGGAAAAAAACAAATGTGTGAGTGCGCAGAATAGCTATTGGAATCAGATAAACAACATTATCTCATCATCTCTTATAATCACGCCAGCACACACACACACACGCACACACACACACCTTCTCCAGCAGCTGCAGCCGCTCCTCGTGCAGCAGGTTGTCCTGGCGCAGCCGGCTGACGGTGGACTCCAGGCCCAGCAGCTTGTCCAGGTGTCTGCGGTGGCGCTGCTGCAGCACCTTCACCTTCTTCTGGAGCTCCGTCACCACCGCCTCCAGCTGCTCCTTGCTCAGCTGGCTGCTGCGGAAGTAGCTGTGGGGGGGGGGGGGGGTGAGAGAGGACAAGGCGGTGCTTTGTTTGGGGTGTCGCGGCGTGAGTGTACAGGGACAGGGGAGTTGGAACCACTGTACAAGGAGGAGGAGCTAGAACAGGTTCTGTTCCACTGTTTGATGGTCAATCATGAGTTCAACATATGCCTCCTGTAAAGGGCAATTATATTAACCAATACTATCTTACCAGTAAAACATTCACTACAGAGCGGCAGATCAGTCTTAAATTAACTATTCAGCTGGAGCTCTGTACATTCTCAGTAAACAAGTCTCACTCACCAAAAACTTAAGTACTTTGCTATTGAAGATGTGGCATTAGTGTACTTAAAGACAAACCGATTGGAGCCACAAAAAAGGTTCCTTGAAGTGCGAAGAAAAGGTTAACTATTCAGAGTCTTATCTATCCAGGCTTCATCTCTGATCAGAGTCTCCTCAGCCCGTCTGACCTGCTCATCTGCATTACAGCTTAAGTGGTCCATATTGACCACTCATCTATTCCACATCTTTCTGCTTCCCTGATGTTATCACAGAGCTGAAATTGAGAATATCACCAGGGCACCAGCCTTTATTTTAAGCATGATAAACCCCAACCTACCAGTGTTCCTCCAGCTGTTTCTCCTTAGTCTTGCAGTCCACACCTGGCTTCTCTCCATCGTCTCCTTCAGAGTCGATTTTCTCCGTTGCCGTCACCAGAGAAGTGGAGCGGGGGGACATGTATTTTGAGACGATGGGGACAGTGGAGGTGATGGGCTTGAAGCCGAGGGCGGAGGACAACACCGTGTCGGGGGGCGAGAGGCTGAACTGGCTGTTGACGGACAACACATTCGGGATTGTCTCAAAGTAGGCAATGACTTGTGTGACGTGATCTCGGTCCGCGACGGAGGCCTCGTCAGCCACACCGGCGGTGAGGTGGTCGACGCCGGCCAGGCAGGGAGAGGACTTCTCCGCCTGGGCGAGTGTGGAGCCCGTTATGAGAAGCTCCTGGCTGTGTGTAAATCCACTGGCCAGTTGCTCTTGGTCGCCGGAGAAGTCCGCCACGACGAGGACCTCTGCGTTCCCCTCGGTGTCGAGACAGGTCAAGCCCTCCACCGCGTGGTATAGGACACCGTGAATGTCAAAGCTTTCAGCAGGTGGGTCGGTCTTACAACCCCCCGGGGATTCGGGGTAGTCCTTTGCCTCGACCAACAGCGCCGACTCGGACTGGGAGGGGTCTACGTTCATGTCATAAAAGTGCAGCGCATCCACGATGACGTTCCGCTCCGCGTTTTCCACCAATTCCGGTAAAGGTATCCTCAGATTTTGGTTACTTCGCCGATATTTAGAGTTCTTCTTGTCGAGCTCCACATTTTTTCGTTTCTAGAAGCAGAGAAAGAGAAAGAGAAAGAGAAAGAGAGAGAGAGAGAGAGAGAGAGAGAGAGAGGTGTTATGTGCCAGGAAAGGCGAGCCACCACCTACTGAGGAGTTAATCATATAATATAGCCTACCTCAGACACCTTGAAGACAGTCGGAACAGCATTGCCCTCAAGATAACGGATACCCCACGACACTCTGAAGCAGGACTCTGTGAAATGTTCGTGGCAGATATACTGATGTCGAGACGGGATCCAGCCTTCACGGCCCATGTTTCTCAACCACTGCTGTAGCCGCTCATGGTCGTGTAGGGGGAACCTTTAATTCAATAAAGATTGGACATTTTGAAAGACGTACACAAGTAAGAAGTGATGTTTAGAAAAGCAATTGTGGAAAAATTGCAGTGAAAGAAAGAGACCAGTCTGCATACCATGCAGGTTAATAATAAAAATGGAATTCATAATAAAAGTCATAACAAAAAAATAATCAGTTATGACTTTGTCTTTTAATCACCATATAATCCATTGTGTTTTTAATTTTGTCCGGAGTCCAGAGCCCAGAGTGGACAGCAATTGCTTTATATTTTATGACAACAGATTAATCATTTTAGATCTCTCAATAGAGGCCTCTACAATCCCGCACATTGTGTCACTAGAGCCATCTACAGGCGAAATTTCGAATACAATAACCGACTTCAGCCTCGCTAAAGTGGTACATATACAATTAACTATTATCCCACACACGTTTTCAGCATAGAAAATATACATCAAATACAATTAAATCGACGTCATAGCTATAGCATTGTAAATGTTCTGCAAATGTTTAGAACACGGACATGCACTGCCACAATCACAATGTCAGAGGGCACACAATCACATGTGATGAAAACAGCAGGCCTGCCACAAAATCAAAATATGTAGCAAAATAATATTCGAAGATCCGACAATGCATTATTATTAAAGTCTATCGGACCACTGCCAAGGTAAACAAAACATCCGAACAACTTAAGTAGTGCATCCAGGAAAGTAAAGGTTAGATTTGTACTCACTTATAATAGCTTTTCCTTTTGTGTTCGTTTGTAGCGTCATTTTTACAACTGGGAACAGAACAGTATTTGGGCATCTCTGGTGGTTTGTTGGCTACTACTACTCAAACATTGAGAACAAGGTGATGCCAAGGTAGCGTGTTTTATGAACATGTGGCGTAGCGCTGACGATCAGCTGTTGACGCAAAACAAGCGTGTCCGTGACGTCAAACAAGTGCGACCATTGTTTTTAAAGGCTCCGTCGCATTTTATCCATACAGTTGTCGAATTTATAAATATAAATATTACACAAACAAATAAAGACACCAACGTCTTTCTAAAATCACTGGACGATTTTTTTATTCAATAACTTTCTCCAAACATGTACACGGAATATTTTTCATGATACAGTATATATACATACACGTCAGTGTATCTTATCTAAAAAGGTCAAGGGATATCTGGGCGTGGTAACTGTGCGTTTCAAGAGACGACGTCGGGTGTGTGTTGAAGAAATGGTACACGACGGGCCGACGAGTCACTTTGACATATTTGCGGACAGGAGTGCCAGCGGTGTTTGACAGACCGAAGCGAGATGGATCTGATGGATGCGTGGCACCGACGACAGAATGAAGGGTAGAGCAATAGGACCTTCCTGAGTAGGAAGCAGTGCAAAACTCATTGAATCAAGTTACATGTTGGAGCCTGCTAAACATTCAACCAATGGCAAGACGGCACCTTGTGTCTCTAGGGGCTAATTACAACGACCACAGTCAGCATCTTCTGAGACCATAGATCAATTTCAGCCTCTTTTTTTTCTTTTTTTGCAAAAATAAAAATATGCATTTTTATCAATCAACTGTCATACTGTTTTGAAAAAATACTAATTACCATGAAGATGTATCTTGCACCCAACTCCTCCTGTTCCTCTAGAGACCTTGTGTCTGAACATGGCTGGTGATGCTAGCAGTCTGAACTAGAATCAGCCGCTTCTCCTCGCATTAATTCTAACAATCAATTCCATCCCAGGTCTTTGGTAACACACCAGCTACTTCAAGCCATTCGATGAGGAGTACACATCAGTCAGGTTTAAAACATGGACCGATGTGAAACAGCAATGGGTAGTGTTGAGTCTCTGCCCGCTTATACAAACGCAAAGATGAGCAAACGAGACAACAAGAGTTTCAGTTTTGTTTTAGTTTTTTTTCCTTCCTCAGTTTTTTTTCCAATGGTGTGATAACTGTCCTATTACTGACTGGACTGGTCTAAGTGATTTCCCCCCCACCCCCCAAAATTCAGCAACCCGCCCTGCATTTCCCCAAACTGCACACGACTAGCGGAGGACTGATGGGAGGGGAGAGGGTGGGGGGGGGGGGGTTAAAGCGCCGTAGGGGTGAATGGGGCTGGCTGGTTGGGGTGCGGCTCCTGGTCGGGTTAGAGGTCGTCATGGTGACAGGAGGGCAGAGCTGGCGTCTACATCATCCCCATCTGCATCAGCGAGTTGGCGTACGCCATGGGCTTGACGTTCGGATGAGGCTGTGGGGGGAGGGGAAAACGAACGTCATTGTCGGCATCTGAGAACGAACACGCAAACACGTGCTGCGGCGCACAACGCCCGCTACCAGGTCAATCGCGATGCTGCCGTTTTTTCAGACCGGTAGAAGAAACCCTGAGCAATGTACTGACCACAGCTGTGAACTGGTGAAACTCTGGCTTGAGATCGGATCCCCTGAGGTGGATATAGGCTCCTTTATTTCCCATCTGATCACTGGAAGAGACAAGAAGAGGATCAAGCATTGAAACGCATGGCGGCCAGGGAGAAATCAGCGCCTAGCAACACGAGTTGGCCCATGTAACATTAAACCACCACAGTTACGTGATGCAGTGTCTGAAGGACAGCGACGGCCAAACTCACAACTGTTCATTTACATTGGCAGCGTTTCAAAACACATCCGTCGACATGGCAACCGAAGGAAAAATCCCCCGTTCGCCCGTTTCTTTGCACATTTTCCTGTACATAACATCATCACATGATGGCAACGACCAGCAGCTGATGGGTTACTGGAATGCTTGACCCACTAGCGTGCTAACCATCCATCTCTCCTTGCTCTCACCGTGTGTGCTTGTACGTGTATGAGTGTGTGCGTTTGCGTGTGCACACTCACCAGTAGTTGGGTGCAGAGAACACGGTGATGCACTTCCCTGAGTGGGTGACCTCGTAGCCTTCTGGCTTCACCTCGTGGCTGCGGATGATGAAGTCCAGCTTGTTCTGCTCCAGGAAGCGCTCGGTCACGTCGGGTCCAAACTGGCAGCTCACCCCCCGCTTGCTGACCGACCGTCCGTTCTGTGACCACACGCACACAGAGGTGGACCGTTGAGATGGTATGGACCCATTTTAAAGGAGTGTGGACGCTAATACGGCTTTTATGTAAATTCCACACTAAAATGCCGTCCCAACCCCCCATTTCAGTTGACGTATTCTCTGTGATGAATTAGCTTGGCCCCTCCCAATACTTACATTTACAATATGTGGAACTATCGCAACACAATCCTACATCAGCATTTTAAAAACCCTCTGGATCTAGGAGACAAAACGGTACTAACCTGGGGCTGGGGGTCCGACCACAACAGGTCACACATCGGGCCTGGGGAGGGGAAAAGCCAACACAGTCAGAGAGCTGCACTCTATTCTACCTATTCTATCTGTTCGGACTCCAAATCCCAGAATGCATACCTGAATCTGGAGGCTGTCTGTTCCTTTCTATCTTCCTGAGGTCATCTAAAGTTACGCCGTCTTCGCTGAACAGTCCGCCGTGCATCACCTGGGACACCACATGACATCATCATAATCAGTACATCACGTGGGAGAGGTAGGGTACTCCACTCCGTACATCAGACAACTACAACCACATCTAGACTATGACGTGGATGTAGACATGAAATGTTGAAATAAGTGACATCACATGGAACCAAATCACAAACCTCTACACACGAAATTATTTGGAAAATTATGAATGGATAAAGATAATACTAAAGAGGAAATCATTGTGGGGAACACACAGTAACAATGGTGTGACTCTCTCCTAGTCTACTAAAAGCAGTAGTCATAGGTGGAACTCACCAGCACTTTGCTGTTGATACACTGGGCGAGCGGCAGCCACTGGAAGACCTCACTGAACAGCTGGAACATCTGCGCAGTGTACTTCGCCTTGACCTCTCCTTCAAAGCCATACATCTGGTTCATGTTGTCCGTCTCATGGTTACCTAGCGGGTAGCACAGTCACAGTGGTTACCCATGTGATCCGAGTGCATGGCGTGAACGGCACCACCAACACAGTTCTTAACATTCAGAAGAACAATAACAATTCACGTGCAAGGGCAGTTATCAGTGGGCCAATGTCTGTTAAGTCTGAATCGTTAAACCTTGATGTTTTGTGAAGTCATTTTGAAAAGGTTTCACAAATGGATTTCCCTAAGTTGATGGTTACATAACAGTTAAAGTGGTGGTTATGACTATGACTCATCTTATCCATGAATTGGTATAAAATGTGTAGCAGTTACAAAGTAAAGAAAAGAAGACACCCAAAAAGTATTTAAAAGGGTGAAAAAAAGGTTTTTAATAATCGTTCCGAGATACCTTCCTTCATATGAGAACCGGATGCCCACACAAGCAGAGGACTCACTTCCTCACCTCGCACACTAGCAGAGAACTAACCTTCTCACCTCGCACACTAGCAGAGAACTAACCTTCTCACCTCGCACACTAGCAGAGGACTCACTTCCACACCTCGCACACAAGCAGAGAACTAACCTTCTCACCTCGCACACTAGCAGAGGACTTACTTCCACACCTCGCACACTAGAAGAGGACTTACTTCCACACCTTGCACACTAGAAGAGGACCCACTTCCTCACCTCGCACACTAGCAGAGGACTCACTTCCACACCTCGCAGACTAGCAGAGGACTCACCTCGAAGCAGGTGGAAACAGTGTGGGTAGAGCAGCTTGAAGCCAAACAGCGTGAGAATCACCTCCAAGGAGAAGGAGCCGCGGTCCACAAAGTCTCCATTGAACAGCTGAGTTCTGCCGTTAAGTCAGTCCCACACTCACATTTTAGAAGTGCCAGCATTCAGCATCAGCATTAAACGTTGGATGTCCGAATACTTTATACCGCCAGGAGAACATACTTCACAGCGGTAAAACACACTTGAAAAAGGATACGTAGGGGTTGGTAGGCGATGGAAGACCATTCAACTCAAAGATGTTGAGAAGGTCGTAGAACTGTCCGTGGGTATCGCCACAGATAGTTATCATTTCTGTCTGTACGAAGGGAGAGAATACAAGTAGACATTAGGAGAGGCAAATCATATCAACAATATATGCAGTTCAGGGGTGGATTAAACAGACTTAGATCAAGAAATCACATTAGGAACGTATGCAGTTCAGGGGAGGATTAAACAGACTCTTGCCGCTGTCTGAAGTCATGATTTTCTAACATGGCTGGATAATCAGGTTGTGTTTTCCGGCTGTACCGGTACGGTGTGCTGTGCAAACCGCTTGTCACCGCATTTGTACTTTTGTTCTGGCAAATTAGAACATGGCCCTTTGCTTACATCAACAACTTGTGTTGACAGGAACATCATAGTGGCGTTTGTTCAGGGGGATGGACAAGGAATTTTGTTAAGTGGAGGCAACCGTTACAGTCCTGTTTCCACAGATTTGCCAATAGTCCCTTCGAGGTTCTATGGGATGTTCAGGAAAACAAAACAAGTGCATAAACTAGCACCGTCCACCATGCTAAAAGTCACGTTTGATCATGCGAAATAGAAGGATCGGTGAATGGAATAATTTTTTTGTGTGGTGTGCTTTGTTGGCCAAGGGCAAATTTTTGCCTTCCACAGACAGAAAACAGAAAACAAAAAACAGTCACATTTAGTGTCTTTTCTTAGGTGTGTGGCCTCTCACATATTAAAAATGTAAAAACTCTAATGTGAGCCGGATACAAATTAAAAACCAATTTTGTCAGCAGCTGCATCGTCAACACGCATGCCATCTGGTGGTAAAGACCGCTATACCCATACAGTATATTCAGTGTTTGACTAATTATCAAACCAGTGTGAACTTTTTTTTACACCGGCCCAACCCTATTGGATAATGCAAAAGACAAAGTTAAAATGAAGCGAACTCAGGAAGGAAGACACGGGACCACTTCCTGTAGGTGTAGGATACCCAGCCATGAGTCACACAAACCTTAATGACCGTCTAACTGTGAAACCCAGTCGGAAAACTTTTATGTGGCCAGATAGGATTTCTTTGTAAAAAAAAAAAAAAAAACACAACCAAACCCCCCAGAAAATAAATAAATTAAATAAAAACTAACACTTTATTTTTTTCCCTACTGGAATGAATCCAGTAGGGAAATGGCTGCTTAAGAAATTAACAGTCATAAACTTACCTCTTTTAATGTGACTTCAACCATACTTGGAAGTTTGGAGAGAAGATCTTTAACTTGGATCAATATCTGAAATGATATAATGGCAAAAAAAAAGCTTTATATCCAACTGCAATGGTCGGTATCTTAAATTAATCTTCCATCAATTCAACAAGGGTTTACCTGATAAGCACACTTCCTGTGTAGTTTCTTTTGGTCCTTGAACCATTCCACCATGTCCTTCATGAACTTCGATGTGACCTTCCCATCTTCAAGCTTGGGGCCGGTGTATTCATCCTCAATGGCTACGATAGAAGATGAAGCATCACAAAATGGATCAGTGTGTGTATGTCAAATCAGGATATTTTGGATGCAATGAGCTCAGAACTTTGTGTTGTGAACCACCAGCTCGCACCACAGTGCATCACAGTGCTGTAATGACGGCCCCTGCCAAGTTGGAATCGATCATAAAAACACGAGAAAAAACTCCCAACCACGCAGATTTTTCAGTGGCAACCACACAAAGATTATCATTGTGATAATTCACCGAGCGTTGGGCTTTTATCAAATAAAAAGTACCAGATTTGTTTGGCAACTGCTAATAGGTTTGGAAATACAAATATTGGTCCCAGGTGGACACATTTTTATTTGAGCAACATGAACGCCATTGCGGGCCGTCATATTTATACATGTGAAACGCTATGAACATGGAACTGTACTTACTCATGTTTTCTATATCTAGAGAGTCCACAACAGATTTTTTGGTCTCATCGCTGGCGATCGCTCTCTCGAAGGCCTTCTGTTTCACTATCTTGTTACACTCCTGGTACTTCATCTTTGCATCCTTATCGTTGGGTCGAACTCTGACTACCTGAAAACAAGGGCATGGAAACAACACGTTCAAACCTCCCAAGTCACAGTTGGCCACTGCGCACAGGACTGGTACTAATCCACATCATAGATTACGTCCAAGCAGTAAAACGCGGCTGTTTCACGCCTCAGAAGCAATTACAAAATTGACGAAGGGATAAGGCAATTTCCTTCAGAACAGCAGATACAAAAAAGGAAAAAAAAAACTCCAGGAGACACTTTTATGCAAACGTAGGCAGCTTGCAGTTAATTCAGATACAGTTCATTAAGCAGCATGAAGGGCTTAGGGCATCCTGCTAGCACAACAGCTAAACTGAAGACCTTTGGGATCGAAACAAACACCGTAGCCACAACACTGACCTGCCCCCAGTCGCTTGTTCAACAATTCTTTACATATATGGGATGAGTAAGCAAGGCATGGGTCCCCTCCCCATATTACACCATTTGTTAAAATGGGGGCCTAGTGTCATCACAAAGCTCTATTAATACAAATAAATGTATCCTGTGCCTGCCAATAACTTTCCAAACGCTCACCAGGACTGCAGTTATGTTGGGCGGGGGGGGGGGCACTTTGATGCCATAAGCCTGCTATATTTGTACATCCTGCTATGCGACCAGAACTATAGGCAGCTTATTAGCTGTGGGTGTGGGCGCCGTCAGACATGGATCTAATTGGCATCATTGGTGGATTACAGGGGTAATCCAGGGTCTGGGCGGCTCGGGCCATGTGGAGATCTGAGCACATGACGACACCTCCACAGATGGAGCACGGCTCGCCAAATGGATCACAAGGTGTAAATCTTAACACGTCAGATAAATACCCAAACGTGGAACGTGAAGATTAGGCTACAAACTGGAACAGTATTATTACAGGCCATGAATTGTGTTTCTTTTTCACAAGAACTGACTTATTGTGTGAATTACAAAGAAAGTGATAAAAAAAGAAATAAAAAAGGGGGATGTCACAAATAGCGTAAGAAGCCCAAAACAATCACGTAAAATTGTAGCATATAAAAAATTTATACAATTGTAAAATAAATTGTAAACCCCCAGCAGCATGTTAGCATGTTAGCATGTTGATTGCACGCAACATCAGCTGAAGCCAGTTCAGGCGCAGCAGCACTCACCGTCTCATAGTCCTTGAGTGCAGCCTTGAACTTGCCCAGCGCCATGTTGGAGGTGGCTCGGCGGTAGTAGCCCTTGATGTAGTTCTTGTCTATCTCCAGGGCCTTCGTAGCATCCGCCAGGGCATAGCCGTAGCACTCTGTGCGCAGGTACGCCAGGCTACGGTTGCTGTAGTAGACAGCGTTGGAGGGATTGACCTCCACAGCCTCCGAGTAGTACTTGATGGCATTTTCATAGTCTTTTTCTGCGAACAACGAAAGACAATGGTGGTTTATATTGTGCATGCATGCTTCGGGTCAGGTCGTGATTGGGGGTGCAGGATTTGACTGTTCAAAAATATGTTTTGTTAAAAATTGTAATTGAGTGCATAGGAATTCTTATGACCAGGCGACAAAAAGTCAGTTGAGATAAAGACAAAAAAAGGGGCAAATAAAAGAAAGCAAAGCATCAACAAATATTACGGTTACATTTACAGCAATTTGTTGTTGAGAATTGCTTAAATAATAAACTGATAAGGAGGAGAGTAGGTAGGTATAGGATTATCTTGATAGACATTGTGAGAGATGTGACAAGAGATGGGGCAGTGTTTAAGAGTCCACGATGCTAACTCCCATTACTTCTGCCTTACCTTTCAAAGTCACCGTTTTATTCATGCAGTGTCTGCACACATTGAAATCAAATAACCAACCGGCTTTGCATAATGTATATGTTTCTCATTAATATTGAAATGAAGTGATCACGCAGTATTTGATATGTTGTAAGGACAAAATGCCTGTACCTAAATACTCAGACCAGATCCCATTCACCAGACATTGCAAGATACTATCATAGGTGAGCCTGCAGTGCTCAACGTATAACAACTTCAACCACCACGCTCATTATTTCGACTATGAAACCATGACAGCATAAGGTTACTGGTTTCAACACTTTCTTTGCCAAATTGAACCTATATTATGTGGATGTTTAAGACAGCGAATAGACAATCTGCTCAAACTTTATATTGATGTATATTAATTGACAACGAATTCAATAGGATAAGCACACTGCCTTATAAAAAAGTTCAACGTACTACCAGCAGCATTGAGTGGAATTTCAGTCAATATTGGTTTTTGAGGCAGAAATATCCAGCCGAACTGTCAACGTGCTCGTCCGTAGACAATATTATTGCCAAGTGAACTGGTGGTCGTCCAGACTGCTGACATGCTCTCCCATGTGCCCGCAGACAGAATATTCTAGGCGGTGGACTTGACCCGACACCTAGGTTAACTTTCTTATTCAGACAACACAAACAGTGTTCAAACAACAGAAATGACTTAATTGTCGGTGCGTTCGAGAGAAAACGTTCAACGATTAAACCAGAACCACGCCACCGTCAACAGCATGCGTGACGGCATGAAAACACGCTAGCGCTTGTTAGCATCAAATGAATGGGATTCAACGCTAGCAAGCTTAGCTTAACGTTAGCAGCCCGGCTTCGGTTTAAGCGCTTTGGGGCATCAGAAGCAAACGGACCCCCTTCTGTATCGTTCGTACAAACTTAGCCCGATGCACACGTTTCTTGTGAGACATGTACTTGTCAGAGATGTTGGCTGTTACCTTTGAAGTAATTATTGGCCTTCTCCTTGAGTAGCTCTGCACTTTTATCTTCCTCCGCCATCTTCTCACTGCCTATTACCGTTGTGTGCGCCGTTGGCTGCGCGCTGCCGTCGCAAAGCCGTCGCAAAGCAATGTTTTCATTTAATAAAGTATTGAAGGTAGCATGGATTGATCTGACAACAGAATGAATGGTACAATACATAATAAATATGTATTGATTGTATGTATTGAGTTCGACTGTGTATAAGCAAAGACTAAAAATACATAATAGATTTAGAATTGGCGCAATATCATTTCATAGGGAAGTCAGACCGCGTCCGTAAATGTAGGAATAATTGTTTTTAAATGTGTTTTTTTGTTTATGTCAAAAAGGTGTTCGTTAAAAATCGTTCACATCGAAGGTTAAAAGCGTCCACAATTATTACTAGCAGTCACCCTACAGGGGGCGGTAGAAATCTTCAACGAAACACATTGTGGCCTTTGGGCCACGGGCTTGAAGTACCTTGTTTAATGTGAGGTTCAACGAAGAAATGTTGTAATTGTGACTAACCACCTCATTAGTTGCAAATGCTAGCAATGAGTCATATGGTGTATGTCTGTCTTTTTTTAATATCTAATAGTAATATTCCAGTAACCTGTCATGTCGCGGTCTTCCTCCAGATGCCCTAAAGCTTGAGGATGCCACAGTCGATTCTGTGGTCCCTGACCGCCACAGTCATGGAATATGGGGACATAAGGACACAAGGGCCTGTCTCCACAACCTTACTTGCTAGGATTTGCCATCTGACACACCCCTGCCCCAAAATGCGTTGGACAAACATCACGCAGCCCTTAAACAGAAGCAGAAGCCAGCGCCCGTGTGTGTGTGTGTGTGTGTGTGTGTGTGTGTGTGTGTGTGTGTGTGTGTGTGTGTGTGTGTGTGTGCGTGTGTGTGTGTGTGACCCAGACGATACCCTGTTCGGTCCACTGCTGTGACTCACAGAGGCTGGCTTTTTTTATGTTTATGACTCGTCCACGACCCTACCACCCACCCACCCCACAAAAAAACACACACACACACACTTCCAAACTCAGAAGTCTGTGACTTCACTTTCTCTCACACGCATCGCAGGCGACACGCCTCTTCTCCTAGCCATAGCACGTCTAGCTCACTGCTGGGTTTTTTTTTTTGTTTTTTTTGTTTTTTTTACCTACTTGTGTTTGTGTTTGTGTGTGTTTCCCCCCCCCCCCCCCCCCCCGCAGACTCTCCCTGCTGGAGGAGTGGCGTGGCATCAGGGACCAGGCGCTATCGGAGCTCAGTGGCATCGAGGGCTGCGTCTTCGTCCACGCCAGCGGCTTCATTGGCGGGAACAAGACCCAGGAGGGAGCCCTGGAGATGGCTCGGAGGACCCTGCAGGGTAGCGCCCTCTCAGTCGCCAACGGCAGCGCTTGACTCACGTCACAAATCACAAACAACGGCGGGTCTCAAGCTGGCTAGCTTGCTAGCTAGCCTCATATCCTAGCCATGCCCAATAGTATTTTTCCTTGTTCAAGAAGTGTCATGCTGAAGTGAGTTTGAAACACCCTAGTCTTTCATCCGGTAACATTGGACTGAAGTGCTTGTGTCGCGCGCACCTGTGCCTGTTCTGTGTCTTTTTGATAATAAAAAAACGATTTGTATCAAAGATGTGGTTTCACAGTTGACTGTTTAGTCTGTGTGTGCTATTGAACAATGCAAGGACGTCGTACAACACACTTAAGCATAAACTAACTTAATTGGGCCTTTTTGCAGATGTGCTTTTTTGTTACAACAAATAACAATCTAATGGATAACGCGAATACTGAAAGCAAAAGACAGAACAGAAAGGCATTGTAAAATGAATAAAATATTTGCAGGTTCCCCGATGTTCAGACAAGACCATTGAGTATTCCTTCACTCGGGAATAGGTAGCATTTATGTTGAATGTGAGCATGAATGCTGCACAGGTAGCATTCATACATTCATATTCTTGAGTGTCATACCTGTACTTTTCTCCCTCAGTTGTCTTTTTTTATACATATATATATGTATGTATATACTGTATATATATGCAGTATATACACTCACCGGGCACTTTATAAGGTACATCTTGCAGATTTGTCGGCTGCTCATCCATGATGCAAATCTCCCGTTCCAGCACATTCCAAAGGTGCTCTATTGGATTGAGATCTGGTGACTGCGGAGGCCATTGGAGTAAAGGGAACTCATTGTCATGTTCAAGAAATCAGTTTGAGATGATTTGTGACATTCAAAATTCTTTATTGATCCTTGGGGGAAATTCAGGATATGGTGCATTATCTTCATCATAGCTTCAAGTTTCGACGTATTGTGCATTCAGAGATGGTATTGTGCATCCCTTGGTTGTAACGAGTGTTTATTTGAGTTACTGTTGCCTTTCTATCGTCTCGAACCAGTGTGCCCGTTCTCCTCTGACCTCTGACATCAACAAGGCATTTTCGTCCACACAGCTGCCGCTTACTGGATATTTTCTCTTTTCCGGACCATTCTCTGTAGGCCTACACCCTAGAAATAGTTTGTGTGTGTGTGTGTGTGTCTGTGTGTGTGTGTGTGTGTGTGTGTGTGTGTGTGTGTGTGTGTGTGTGTGTGTGTG
>JAOPUI010000047.1:4346494-4364042 GCA_027123135.1 Urophycis floridana
TCCCCTGCACTGCTGGTCACTGTGAATTTCTCCTAAGGGGGATTAATAAAGGAATATCTTATCTTATCTTATCTTATCTTAGTTGTTATTGTTATTATGGTTAGGATTATTATTATTGTTATCATTATCATCCATATTGTCATTGTTAATATATGTATTATTGTTGTTATTGTTATCATTGTCCTCACTATTCTGATAGTAGGTTTTATGTTCCAGGAGAGCCTGGGTCCCCTGGTGGGATGGGGCTCCCTGGGCACCGGGGCTCCTCAGGAAACTGTGGGCCCCCAGGGGCCCCTGGAGACACTGGGCTCCCAGGATCCACAGGTCAGTGAACACACAGTGCTATTATGTACCAGGTGCCGTTTGGAACTTCCAGTAGCAGTATCAGACGTTGGTGTGGGTGTGGTTTATAAGGTCCAGCTGCACTAGTATATCCTAGTATAAGCTAGTATAAGGTCAACTACACAGTATTAACCAGGTGTCCAGTATTTGTATTAGAATATTAGTATAAACAAGCTGGGGTTCATAAGGTCTAGCACTAGTGTGGTTTATACAGGTGTGGTTTATAAAGTCTATTACTAGTATTCACCAGATGGGTGTGGTTTATAAGGTGTAGCACTAGTACTATTTTAACCTACATGCTGACAAATGTACTTATTGTAAGTCGCTTTGGACAAAAGCTTCTGCTAAATGCCCTAAATGTAAATTTACTAGTATTAACCAGGCGTCGTTCATAAGGTCTAGCACTAGTACTAGTATTAACCAGATGTGCATTGCTGGTATTTCAGGTCTAAAAGGGGAGAAAGGCAGATTGGTCTTCCCTCCTCCCCCCCTCCCACCCCCCAGGGGTCTCCCTGGGGTGCCGGGCCGACCAGGTTCTGTTGGCCCCCCCGGAACCACCGGGCCCAGGGGGCCCCAAGGTCAGAGCATACCTCAGCCTGTGTGTGTGTGTGTGTGTGTGTGTGTGTGTGTGTGTGTGTGTGTGAATGTGTGAAATACACTATACACTATATATACACTAATACACTACAACAGTCTAGTTTAAATATGGGAACAGTCTAGATTATATATGATAACAGTCTAGATTGAATATGACAACAGTCTAGATTAAATATGCTAACAGTCTAGATAGACAGTCTTGATTCAATGTGCTAACAGTGGTGTTTGCTGTTCCAGGACCAAGAGGGCGTCCAGGGGCCTCTGGGGCAGCAGGCGGTGCCGGAGCCCCGGGGCCAGATGGGCCCTCGGGGGAAGGAGGAGACGAGGGGGAGAGAGGGGTGTTGGGTCCCCCGGGTGAGGAGTCCCCTGCCGTGTTTATTGATGGCTTATTGATTGTTGTCACCTAATATTGACACATGCAACACACAATTATGTCTCATATTCTTGTCTTTTGTATTTCATTTCAAATCAAGATTTTATATTCTTCTAATGTATCTGTTTTATTCCCCTAATTTGGACTTCATGTCAGATTTAGATTTTTATATTTGATATTCTTCTAATTAGTTTTTCATAGTCTTCTCATTTGCACATTTCCATTTTTCCTTATTTTGTTATGTTCATTAATGTTCATTTCAATGTTTATATTGATAATAATGATTGTTCTTATTGTGAATCTCATAGGTCAGATGGGTCCGACAGGTAATCCTGGTAACCCTGGTAACCCTGGACCTATCACAGCCTCCAGATCTGGCTTCCTGTTGGTGATGCACAGCCAATCAGAAGCCGTCCCCTCATGTCCTAACGATATGACGGCTCTGTGGGTGGGGTTCAGTCTGCTGTACCTGGAGGGCCAGGACAAAGCTCACTCTCAGGACCTTGGTACTACCACACACACACACATATTCATATACATATACACACATAGATATATAGGATACATACATATACATACACATATGCATAGAGAGAGATTATATCCATAAATATATATGTATGGCTGTGTACGTATGACATATGTATAATATATGTGTGTAGGTCAGGCAGGGTCGTGTGTGCGTCTCTTCTCCACCATGCCCTTCTCCTACTGCAACATGGCCTCCTGCCACTACGCCGGTCGCAACCACAAATCCTATTGGCTGTCCACCACCGCCGCGGTACCCAGCATGCCCCTAGAAGGAAATGACATCAGAGAACACATTAGCCGCTGTGTGGTGTGTGAGGCGGCGTCCCCCGCAGTCACAGTGCACAGCCAAGACCCATCACCCCCACCGTGCCCTCCACACTGGAGGAACCTCTGGGTGGGCTACTCCTTCCTTATGGTCAGTAACTCCCCTATACTACTGCTATACTACGCCTGTACTACCACTATACTCCTTCCTTATGGTCAGTAACTCCCCTATACTACTGCTATACTATGTCTGTACTACCACTAAACTCCTTCCTTATGGACAGTAACTCCCCTATACTACTGCTATACTACGTCTGTACTTCCACTATACTCCTTCCTTATGGAGAGTAACTCCCCTATACTACTGCTATACTACGTCTGTACTTCCACTATACTCCTTCCTTATTGACAGTAACTCCCCTATACTACTGCTATACTCCTTGCTTATTGACAGTAGCTCCCCTATACTACTGCTATACTATGTCTGTACTACCACTATACTCCTTCCTTATGGACAGTAACTCCCCTATACTGCTGCTATACTAGCAATATACTACTATGAATATATAAAATTAATATAATGAAAACACTGATATACTGTATATGAATCATATATATATATATGAATCATACAACTAATATTTATTATGATTATTCAAAATGTATGAATGTGAATTGCAGCACACAGGGGCGGGGCATGAGGGGGGCGGTCAGTCTCTGACATCATCGGGAAGTTGTCTGCAGGACTTCCGTTCCCAGCCCTTCGTTGAGTGCCAGGGCACCAGGGGTACCTGCCACTACTTCACCAACGTCTACAGCTTCTGGTTGACCAACACAGCCCCGCAAGCTTCCCCCCCGCCACTGGTGGAGCAGATGGTGCTGATGGAGCCGCAGCAGCAGAGAGCTATCGCCGGGCGCTGCAGCGTCTGCATGAAAGACTGACCTCCTCCTGCTCCTCCTCCTCTGACCTCCAGCCCTGACCTTCACCTCCTTCTATGACCTCCAGCTCTGATTTATTACCACTGACCTCCTCCTACAGCTGTGACCTCCACCTCCTTCTCTGACGTCTTCTCTGACCTTCAGCTCTGACCTTCACCTCTACCACTGACCACCTCCTCCTGACCTCCACCTTCTCCTCTGACATCTGACTCTGACCCCCACCTCCTCCTGTGATAAGCAACTCATTTGACTATCCCTGTTACTATGGAAACTCCTTCTGACATTGTAACTTATCTGACCATCTCTGTTGTCATGGAAACCCCTCCTCATATTGACACTCATGTTGTCCATTGGCATAAAAACTTGCATGAAATATGCATCTCCCCTTTCCAGCAAGAGCTGAATGAAAGGTTCTGATTGGTGGAAGGCAGTGACCTGTTATTTGTGTTTTATCACTTTTATTATAACATGCTGTATATGATCTAATATGACGTCTAATGGTGTCTATACACGTCTAATATAACATTTGAAACGTGTTATCTAATGTATTTTATAGATGTACGTACAGTAGATGTACGTTTTGGCATTTTTTTCTGATGTATTAAACTATAGAAAGCGAAACGTTGAAGAACTACTGTACTAATGCAGGCCATATGGCAGAGGTTCTGGAGGGTCCATCATGTGTTTAGGACCCTTTGTCAGAGGTTCTGGAGGGTCCATTGTGTGTTTAGGACCCTTTGTCAGAGGTTCTGGAGGGTCCATCATGGGTTTAGGACCCTATAGCAGAGGTTCTGGAGGGTCCGTCATGGGTTTAGGACCCTATAGCAGAGGTTCTGGAGGGTCCATCGTGTGTTTAGGACCCTTTGCCAGAGGTTCTGGAGGGTCCATCATGGGTTTCTTTAGGTGTGGTTAGCTGACCCTTCAGTCCTACATGATGCAGGAAAGGAACCACAGATATAAACGTATTTATTGTTTTACTCTGTTTTGCTACATACATTTAGGTCCTATGTTGTTGTTGTTTTTTAGGAACGTGGCCATGCTTCTCTTGACTGGATTGTTACTTTAATCTTGTTTGAATGCTTTGCCACTTGTAGGTCACTTGTAAATCACAAATTAGTCACTGTGGATAAAATCATCTGCTAAATTAGTTCATTTAAATGTAACTTGGCGGTTTTATAGCCCTAACCACATATAAATAATGATTCATTTGTCAAAGATGTTGACATTTTTAAGAATTTGCTGCCTTATGTGAACACACGTTTCAATAAATCAATTCATCAATCATGTTTTGACAATTTTAAACCAAACATGAAAAAGATAATGTTGTTAAATCTTCAATCTAAGTGAGAAAAGTGAACTCCCCTGCTAAAAGTACATAAGAGAACACAGTTGTCTACTGTTCTCTTTTCAAAGTGTACTTCACACAACTGGAACTAGTTATGACTGCATAGAATAAACATGATATGGTTGACACTATATTGTGAAATTTAAATGGTTGGGTTTTGAGGCAGTTATGATCAGCTAGATTTTGTCCAAATTAATAGAAAGCACAACATTGACGCTTGACTTCATATAAGTGTCACACCATATGACATGAACGACATTTCCCAACACACAGAATATTTGGTATTAGATATTATAGTTTATTATTTTGCCATTGTTTGTATTATTTATTGTATTGTATCGTTCACCTACCGATCACCCACCACCTCTACATAAAGATCACGCGGTCTGGGCACATAAAGCCCAGTTAGAGATTTTAAGAAAATTGACAACTGTGCAATTAAAGCATTCAATGCTCTGAATGATGGGACTGGATACCATTGAGCAAGCTGTTTCATGGAGATTCACGTTGTTCCTCGTGAGGAACAGACTATTCTCTACACATGGGGATTCAGACTGATCCTTGTGAGCCGTATTCCCTAGACATAGGGGTTCAGAAGGAAATGGAGGGAGGGTTGTCCAAATGAAGGATAAGCGTTAGCAGGACAGATCCTGGAGATTGAGGAAGAGCTAGGGGTGAAGGACATGCAGCAATATGCAACATATAGTTAGTTGGTTAGTGAAACATCACAGCCCATGGAAGCAACATGTCAGATATTAGCTCATTACCTAAACATAGCTACTGAAACATCACAGATTTTCTGTATTTTTGTTCACATGCACAAAATGTTTGTGTAGTTAAAACTATGGCATGACAATATAACATTTGTTGTGACATTCAAGATTATTACATTTAAAGAAAAGCTTTTTTAGTGACGTGTTGACAATGGTACCAGCATGAGTCAAAAGTCTGTGTTTAGATTTATAACAAGATACGTCAGAATCAGGCTCGTGTCATGTTTCACG
Organism: Urophycis floridana; assembly: GCA_027123135.1. Classification (NCBI taxonomy): domain Eukaryota; kingdom Metazoa; phylum Chordata; class Actinopteri; order Gadiformes; family Phycidae; genus Urophycis; species Urophycis floridana. Next base: position 4,351,890 of record JAOPUI010000047.1, read on the forward strand.
TCAGTATAATCCACAGAGTGCAATATGTTGTAACTCACCCGGTGGTCTTAATAAGACAAGATGTAAGGACATGAGACAAGATGTCTTATTAATGAATAGTACAGCATCCTATCGGATATGGATGCTCTACGACAACACCGTGACGTTTCTCCATGAGATCTGTTCAAGAAGGCTTGACATTTGACTTAATGTAACCATGGGGGGAGTGAGAGGCAGGCAGACAGACAGACGGTCGGGTGGACAGACAGACAGACATACAGACAGACAGATTGAGATAGACAAACGGAGAAGGACAAACAGCTGTGGACGGACAGACTGAAGACGTGTTCCCAGGGAGAATCGAGGGTGTGTTTGTGTTTGTAAAGCGAGAGGAAGGGTGTTGCTGGCGGGGTGGAGCTGAGGAAGACCATTCTGTTGGCAGATCGCTGTCTCCTTCCTCCGTCTCCTCTTCGCCCGAGAAATCTCTTTTTCTTTCAGCCCAACAAAGACGGGAAGAGATCACCATCGCCTTGTGCATCTCCGCCGCCGTTTCGGCTGTTTTGTCGCGGTTTGGCTCTGAGGCTTCGGGAGAACGAGAAGGAGAGGAGGAGGAGGAGGAAAAAGAGGAGGAGAACAGGGATGTCTCGGGGTCGAAGCCAGCCGCACTAAATGTTGTCTCGCTGCCCCAGAATGAGCCTAGCGCTGCAGGATCTGCGTAACACTGTGAGTCGTGTTCCTTCTCATGTGATGCTGTGTAGGCCTACTGTGATATAACATGTATACTATATACACATACAGACATAAACTGTACACAATAGACCACACACAAATATATGTGCATGTACTCCACAACACACGTATACTACATACACACAACATACTACATATATTTACATACAGTACATATGATGATTAGCCACGGTGTCGTTTCATGTGACCAGATTAGAATCTGTTTCATGTGTTGTTACTACTGGTGACCAGATTAGATGATTCATGTGTTACTGGTGACCAGATTAGAGTCTGTTTCATGTGTTATTGGAGGCCAGATTAGGTGTTTCATGTGTTATTGGTGACCAGATTAGATGTTTCATGTGTCATGGTGACCAGATCGGAGTCTGTTTCATGTTTTACTGGTGACCACATGTGTTACCAGTGACCACATTAGAATCTGTTTCATGTGTTACTGGTGACCAGATTGATCTGTTTCACGTGTTACTGATGAACAGATTAGAATCTGTTTCCAATGCAAACGAGTGGAGTGACGTCACTAGGGGCTGGTGACGCCGGTGGCCTTGTTGTTTTCCCGTAGGTCCGCCTGTGATCGAGTGCGCATGTAAATGTGCATGTGAGTGTATATGTGTGTGTGTGCATGTGAATGTGTGTGCATGCGAGAGAGTTTGTACATTTGAGTGTGCGTGCATGTGTCTGCATGTGAGTGTGCATGTGAGTGTGCACGTGAGAGTGGGTGTGTGTTCTTATGTTGTGAGCGTTTGGTCTGTGTGCTTGTTGTGAGAATTGGCCTGATTGGGCTGATGTCGCACAGGAACTCTGCAGTGATTGGCTTGTCGTGCTGTTGACGTTGTTTAGTTCTCCGCTCTTAGTGATTGACATACAACCCATTGTGTGGAAGGTTGGCAGTTAAATCCCAGCTTCCCTTTGGCTGGGAACTAGGTGATGTCATGCCCCCCTCCCTTCCTGCTGTGTTCCCCATGACAACAGTATCTTCCAACTAGCAATATATCGCTATAGTACCTAGCTCTTTATGTATTTGACCCCTTAGCTAACAGCTAATATTATAACCCTATACCACCTAGCACTACAACCCCATCACCTAGCAGCGCTACATGTTATCATAACACCTACACATCTGTAATGCCTTGACTAACACCTAGCAATGCTAACCCCTTCACATAGCAATATAACACTCCATAGAGCACATAGCACTATAACACGTCTTTAATCCCCTAACTATTACCAAGCACTACAGCTTTATCATGAACCTGTCATCTTTTACCGATCACTTTAACACTGTTTTTATTTCTCTGCTAGTCTAGTTGATTATGAGCTACACTACAACACTACAACACATTGCTCTCTATTATGAACCTCTTAAAGGTGCTCTAGATTGAAGAGCCATTTTTTTAACTAACAACCAAAAGAATGTCCCCTCCCTCTCTGCTTCCTCCCTACATCTCTCCACTAATGAGAAGTGTTGCATTTCACACTGCTGCGATTGACAGGCAAGATGGATTTACCAAACGAATCAGGGAAGAGGTGTACTGATTGGTCAGAAATTAGCCAAGAACGGAAGGTTGATTATGTCCACCAGTGTGTTCTAGATTGTGTCCACCAGTGTGTTCTAGATGGTGTCCACCAGTGTGTTGTAGATGATGTCCACCAGTGTGTTCTACAAGATGTTCACCAGTGTGTTCTAGATGATGTCCACCAGTGTGTTCTAGATGATGTCCACCAGTGTGTTCTACATGATGTCCACCAGTGTGTTCTAGATGGTGTCCACCAGTGTGTTCTAGATGATGTCCACCAGTGTGTTCTAGATGGTGTCCATCAGTGTGTTCTAGATGGTGTCCACCAGTGTGTTTTACATGATGTCCACCAGTGTGTTCTAGATGGTGTCCATCAGTGTGTTCTACATGATGTCCACCAGTGTGTTCTAGATGGTGTCCACCAGTGTGTTCTAAATGGTGTCCACCAGTGTGTTCTAGATGGTGTCCACCAGTGTGTTGTAGATGATGTCCACCAGTGTGTTCTAGTTCTATATGATGTCCATCAGTGTTTTATGTAGTTGATGAAGTGTGTTTTTTCAGATGTCCAGCTACAAACGAGCTACCTTTGAGGAAGAGGAGGTTTCAGATCTTCCTCGTGATGGGAGCACGTCACCCGAAGGTGTCGAGGTCAGGGCTCACTACTTTACTACTTCTTTCGTTCTACTTTGCAATGCTTTACTACCACTCAAATACAACTTTTCTGGTACTTGAATATTTCTCTGCTTTACTACCTCTCTACTTTACTGCTTCTGTAGTGCTACTTTGTTACTACTTACATACACTATAATTCTACTATATTTTACAACCTTTGTATTCTTTACTTGACTTCTTTACTACTTTTGTTCTTTGCTACTACTTTACTATACTTCAATATGCTTTACTACTACTCTACTTTACTACAACCGTCCTACTATCTTACTACTACTTTACTATTATTTACTACTGATTCAGTTTTACGCTACTCCTACATAACTTCTGCCTTGCTTCTGATTTGCTTCAACCTTACCACCACTTAACTACTTTTTAACTTTACTACAACACATGATGAAGATGATGATGATGATGATGATGATGATGATGATGATGATGATGAAGTTGTGTGCGCAGGTGGGCTTCAGGAAGGGCTCCCTTGGGGGTTGGACCCAGCTGGAGGTCTTGCTTGCTGCTCTGCTCCTTGTCTCAGTCCTGCTGCTGCTCCTCACCCTCACCCTAGGGCTAACCCAGAACACAGGTACACACACACACACACACAGGCTCACACTCACATACACACACACACGCGCACACGCGCGCACACACACACACACACACACACACAGTTTAGGGCTAACCCAGAACACAGGTACACACACACACACACACACACAGGCTCACACTCACATACACACACACACACGCGCATATGCGCACACACACACACACACACACACACACAGTTTAGGGCTAACCCAGAACACAGGTACACACACACACACACCCACACACACACACACACACACACACACACACACACACACACAAACCACAACTGTAATCACAAGTTTCCTTCTAATGTATTTCACTTCCATTCCATTTGGACTACCTCGGGAGTTAAGGAAACGGTTGCGAAGCAGTGCCTGGATAAAAACACAGCGGCTGAGAGCAGACCACCAGCAGTGACGACCTTGAGGAAGTCATCCTCCCAGGACAGGTCATTACAGCCCGTCAACTTTGACCATGACAAAAAAAGGGGGATGCAGAGGTGGCAATGTGTGACAGGGTCATCTGTGTGTGTGTGTGTGTGTGTGTGTGTGTGTGTGTGTGTGGTACCTTGGATACTGTGATGGCCTTCTTAAAGTCCCTGCCCCCATAGATCCTGAAGCCCCATGGAGAAGGTCCCATTAGGTTGACCGTCAGCGCCATCGGCTCGAAGGATCTGCACACGCTCCAACAAAATCCTGGAAGGGGAAAGTCAAGGAAATAAGTAGCATTAACACAGGGACGTGTTTGTGTATGCATGCGACTTAAGCCTGCATCAGGTGGACAGGTGCAACGAGACAAGCCGTCTCTCATGCACTCAGACACTTCCACAAGCGTATGTCCTCCCGATGTGGTTTGTGTAACCACATCAAAAAGGAATGGGAGGAATCTGAAACCAGAGGCACATGACTGATATTGTAAAAGCTCTTGGAAAGCCAGCATTACATTGGAACCAAATGCCCTTTCTCGTCCAAAAGAGGCAAGCAAGAAATGGCGTTACTACCGCACACAGAAAGTCCCATTTCAGTTACTGTGCGCAGAAAAACTATAGTAATGTCCCTTATAATTACTTTTATTCGAGTAATATGCTTGGCAGCACAATTTGCTTCTCTTACTTCCCTTTGATGGTATTTTGACTGTAAATGCAGTGGACATGGACAACCCATAGAAGTTTTCCACAATAAAGCGTTGCCTCAACAGGAAGATGTCAGGGTTCTGTTGGGCTAGTATGGTTTTGTGAAATTAACTGAATGCAACTGTCAAAAACGGCATGATAATACCTTTCTAAAATGTCTAGAAATCCCACCATTTGTTCAATCGTGTAGACTTCAGACAGATGGGCGATGAATTTGAAGTGGTAATTCATGTTTCATGGTTATTTTCATGCCTGTGGATCCAGCAGACCTCCTGGAGCCCTTTGAATTAGTCCAACTATGTTTAGCTTAAGCCTCAGGCCTTAGAAAAGAGCTCCCAGATCTCCTGAAAGTGAGATAGTCTCTAGCCATGGATCTGCAAGTGCAATATATTGCAACAGCCACTGAGAGTTGAGGTTGCAGGGAAACGATGCAAAGTGGTACGCTGGTGATAATGGTGGTGGGTACACTGGCGTTTAGGTTTTCTGTAGCAGACATCCTGTGTCATTACGGGATTTATGAGTGTTGTTTATCAGATTTAGAGGTCTGGCCCGTCTCTGAGGATCATGCATACAGTTTCCATATTTAGGTTACATTAATATAGTTCCCACAATTTTATTAAATGCTGAAATGTATATCAAAAACATTTAGAGCTGAAACATCACTGTATCAATGCATTTAACTGTTTGAATTGAACTGATAATGTTCCAGGAATAGAGGTCCAAAACAGCATGGGAGGCTGAACAAAGATGTTCTCATGGGCATTCAGAGATACATGTATATCAAGACACACAGCTCCATGTGCATAACCATAGCATAGCCTTCAAATGTTGTAAATATAGACGGGATCATATAAAGATTACGCCTGAATAGAATCTCTGTTGAAACGTTTACGGAGGGAAAATGCAGTGTACAGCGGGTTTGGCAGCTGAATAACTCACAAAAATGTAAAGTATGGTGAATGAACCTAACTGTGTGACCACTACATTTGTAGAAGCCCTGTCCAAGTTGATGTTCAATCTCTGTAGAGCTGTACCATGTTATCTAGTTTACCGAGCCCCCGGCCTGAAGCATGTTTAAACATAGGAGCTTTCTTTGGACACCAGACTGGAGTGACAGGCTGGACTGATTGAGGGCAAGAAAAGACAAGTGATACAAACTCTGGCTGACACATTCTCCCATTTGTCAAGGTCAGGCCGTTGTTTTTGACAGTATTTCTTGCACATTTGCATTGTTTTGTTCCTGCACGTTCATTATCAATACCTCACAAACATTTAATTAAAAGAAAAAAAAGTAGCTGAAATATGTTTTTTCTTCTGCGGATCCCCAACAAGACACATGTTGTAACCCAGCAATTGTTACAGACTTTTTATTGACCATGTTTATGAAACAAACAGATCTGCTCACAAATCTGTGAGTGGTTTATGCAAAGTTCCAATGAAATATGAAGAGTTTAAAGTTTGTTAGGGGAAACAACCGCCGCAACCTCTGGACCAAGGGCAGACGCTCCAGGCATGGCCACCACCACCACCACCACCACCACCACCACCACCACCACCACCAGCCCACAGCCAACAGGGAACTACAGCCATGGCTGCCACCACCAGCCCATAGCCAACAGGGAACTACAGCCATGGCCGCCACCACCACTCACCACCCCACAGCCAACAGGAAACTACAGCTATGGCCACCATCACCAGCCCCACTCACCAGCCCACAGCCATGGCCGCCACCACCACCAGCCCCACTCATCATCCCACAGCCAACAGGGAACTACAGCCATGGCCACCACCACCAGCCCCACTCACCATCCCACAGCCAACAGGGAACTACAGCCATGGTCGCCACCACCAGCCCCACTCAGCATCCACAGCCAACAGGGAACTACAGCTATGGCCATGGCCACCACCACCAGCCCCACTCAGCATCCACAGCCAACAGGGAACTACAGCCATGGCCACCACCACCAGCCCCACTCAGCATCCACAGCCAACAGGGAACTACAGCCCAAACAGTGGCCGTCTGACCCACACTCAAACCTCACTTCTAGGTAGTGGTCTGTGCCAAGCAGCATGGCTGCTGCTGCTGCTGCTGCTGCTGCTGCTGGCCTCACCATTATGAGGCTGGTAATGGCCGCCGCCTGGAGAGACCAGGCCTTGCTGTGTGATAATGACCGGGTAACAGCCCCCACAACCCAGGAGCATCCCTTTTAACCCCAGTAGGGGGGCAGTTGGCCAACTAGCGGCATCATGTTACTCCTCTCTGAGGATCGTAAAGAAGTTGTCGGCTAACGGGTAATTTTGACAGGCGAGTGAAAGTAAACCGATGACCTGACACGGTCCCAACAGCCCACAAGACAAGAATGAGGATACTGTGGATTGACTGAGGCTTCAAAGGTCTCTCTTGTGAACCTACTGTGAGCAGACTTCCAGCATACAGCAGTTACGCGTTACTCAACCTCATGGGCCAATAAACCAAATCCAAGAAACGCAATCACATATAAGCTTTCCGTGATGAGCGCTTAGCAATAAACTGAAGCTGAGAACCGTGTCGGTGACATCATTGCTTGCCATGCTGAGCCAGGAGGTATCAGACCAGCATGGCAGAGGGTCCCACACAATAGAGAGGAATTGGGCCAATTAATCCCCCCTGGGAATCACTAGTCAGATACACAGGGAGGGGAAGCAGCAGTAGGAGCTGAACTATGCAACATATTGCACATTGGACCTGCACATCACACAATGATGACAATATGTTTATTGCCATCAAATATCGCACTGATTGCTTGCTAGGTAGTTAAGTTTATGAGGTGGTCAAGGTAGAAGTAGGGCCTTCATCTGCGTGATACTGGCTACCAGGGGACACAACAGCAGATATGAGACTAAGTGAAAGGACTGCACAGCATTTTCCCTCAGCAACCAATCCACCCACGCACACATGCGCGCACGTTAAGGATTAGTCTAAGAATACCTAAACATAAAAATCACCTCTGTACCACCTTTGAACACCGAGTAATGCAACGTCCCATTCTGATTGGCAGGAATTGTGCCAGATTATGTTGAATAACTATAACATCTATTTTGAGGAGGCACTGTGATTGTTATCAGTTTAGAGAGTTTCGTGTCTGCCCTGTGCACCACTTGGATACTTCCTGATACAATACCTGGTCTGAGACTAACTGCTTCAACTGTTATTTCATTTCAAGTGTGATCTCAGGAGAGAGAACATATGACGTGTCCACCCTACCGTGAATCACCTGCGGCCCCCAGTGGGGCGATGGTACTGAATCATCAGCTACATTGGAGCTTGAACAGCCATTTCAATATCGGAAATTCCACTCCCTTGAGACACTGAAAGGGCCTCCGAGCAACCTTCAATCCAACACATTTACCTTCACGTTCATGTCTTTGTTGACTTGCCAAAACAAGTCTGTTGAAATATGCAAGTGCAAGTACTAAAAAGGGCAGTGTGACGATACTGTCGTCACACTGCCCTGCCTTAATGTCAACACATCTTTCACTGGAGATGAGGACTCACCTCTTCCAGAAACACCCAACAACTAACATGCCTCATTTGTTCTGGAGCACGGACCTTCCTCGTCCATGTTGTACTGTGGAGTAGTGAGGAGTACGGTTGAGTAGTGAGGAGTACTTTTGAGTAATGTGTTGAGTAGTGAGGAGTACGGTTGAGTAGTGAGGAGTACTGTTGAGTAGTGAGGAGTACTGTTGAGCAGTGAGGAGTATTGTTGAGTACTGTTGTTGAGTAGTGTGGAGTACTGTTGAGTACAGTCGGGTGCTGTCGAGTTCTGTTGAGCAGCGGCTCCAAGTGTATCTGTTAATTGTTCTTACTTTGGTCCAACAAACGTCTTGTGAGCGTAAACACAAGTGGGGGGGCTGTCTAAATGGCTCTATGATGATAATGTATGAAGCAGATATGCTTCATGATGAAGAAGTCCAGCCCTCTTATTTCAGACGGCAAAGTCTAAACTTTTCCCTCCCAAGTACTGAGAAGAAAAAAAGAGAAAAAGAGAAGGAATCAAGAAGAATATGGCCACCAGTCTGATCCCACCCCTTCACTCCCACTCCTCCTCCGCTGAAATGAGAAACACACATCACCCTGGAGATGAAACAGGAAAGGCCGCGGTATTACCGCTCCGAGAGCAACGTGTCCAACTACAGCCTCCTCCATCCCATCGTCTCCACACCGCTTTGAGGAGGAATATGGATGTTATCATCCTCCTCATTATGACACATCTGGAGGCCCTGGGCAGGACTTAACGTGCCTAATATGGACCACTACTCTCCCTATTCAGCGGCGTGCACAAGATGTCTCTCTCACAGATGTCAATATAAAGTAAAATCTGATGGGACCACAGCTAAATGCATACTTCAGTGAACCTACAATGGCAACGCTGGTGTCTGGAGGAGGCTGTGCACTTTGCTCTGTTGAGTCTTAAGGACGAAGGAGCATGTACCTGCTGGACACACACCCTCTGAATAAAAAGAGAGGAATGCACTAGGGAGCCTCTCCCCTAGACCAAGTATGACCTCAGTAACATTCACTGCATTCTCCGATCACACCTAAGAGCTCAAAGACGATTGTGATCACCAAGGTGATCAGAAACATCAGCAATAATAGTCATCATAATAAGCAGAGCAGAAAGGGTGTGGCCAGTATAGAAGTGCCGTGACTAAGACATGAACACCCTGGGCACTGGAGGAGGCATTATCTTGACAAGCATTGACTGAGCCATGACTTCCATGGAGCCTTTTAATAGGGGGAGAGTGCAATGCTGTAAACAACAATAAAGTTATAGCACACTTTGCTTTCAATACTTGAATAACCACATTGTAAAAACAGAGAAACATTTTAGGTTTAGCACCATGATAGCCACAATCTAAATTCCTGTGCTGCTGAGCAACCGTGGAGGCGACAGTCAACTGGAGTGGCCGCCAGTGAGAAGCCTGGGGGTTTTTTTCTCGCTTCAATACAACAACATGGGAACACTGGCACCACTTATCTCCCTCAGCATCCTCATCTGGAGATTGTGTTACCGTGGCTCCCACCAACACAGCCCTGCTCCCGAGAACCAGGCCCTTTCACCACGTCCTCCGCCTGCACCGGCTCCACACAAAGGAGTGGGGGGTGGAGCGGTCATCCACCTACACCACAAGTTCATCATCGCCAACACGCAAGTTCTTCATGCATTTCACCCATTCAGATGGTTCAAGTGGGTCAAGTCAAGCTCACAATTTGAGACTGCTTTCTAGTAGCAAACATGGCTCACATTGCGTGAGGCACGAGACAACTCACTGCACTTATTCCACAAGGCCTCTGAACTAGTTTCTCAATACACAAGGGTGGTAAACTGAAGACATCTTGAGACTGTGTAGATTAAACTTGCTGATCCAACTTCCCGCACTGATCAATAAAACATTCCTCAAAGAAGAGACACCAGTCCCAAGTGAAGACATCTTGAGGGAAACAAGCTAGGAGGTAAAGCGGGGGAATCAAACAGGGATTATAATTAAACTTCAAGGCAAATGTCAAATGAGTGAAGCCAAATGTGTTGGCTAGTTTCCTATTGAGCTCTGAAAGGCCAAAGCTTTGTCGTGCTGTCCAAAATTACAGAGGTCTTTTTTTGTTGTTGGTTGAGCGGTCGACTTCTGGAAGGTCTGAAACGCAGCAACACATTTCATGGAAACAGCAAACAATGAGGAGAACGATCGAACCAGAGAAGTGATGCATGTGGAGCAGGCACATGACAGACAGCAGGGCACGATGACAATGGAGAGGTACATAAATACCAGCCATAAGGCTAGTAATAGAACATAATGTTTCACGGGACTGTTCTAGAGTAGACAACCAATCACCTACCACGAACGACCTGAAGCATGAATTTATCATTTATCAATTTAGCACATTCAGGTGTGACCTCAGTGGAACAGTCACGTCTGGACAACAACACTTGACCAATGAACCAGCTTTTTAAAAGAGCTTATCACTCGCATACCAGCCAATGCTAGTATTTTCTAAGATTTAGAGGTGACCTGATGGAATGGTCACGTCTAGACTCTTGACACTGAAGAAAAATACATTCCTCAAGAACTACTGGCATGAACTTGAACCATAATGACCAACTACATTTCGAGTATCCTCTCTGAACAAACTCTGGACTGTGGCTAAAAAGGAAGGCTGCATACCATTTTAACCCAAAGGTCTAATCTCTCTGACATGACCATAGGCCAACAAGAAGTTCTCAATTATATGCGGCGAGGAGTAACAATGCCGTCAGTCGTTGTGCTGTGACAAACTGTACGATAGGAAACATGTTTCAGACAGACTGCAAACTTGTAGCGGGAGATGCTGTAGTGGTCAACGTCAAGTGTTTGCATGGTTCCTCCACACATTTGTTACATTAGAAAATTACCTACATCAATTGGTAAAAGAAGCAACATATAGGTACCATAATACTAGTGACATGCTATCAATTCAGATATTTCAATTAATGTAGATTATGTATTCAAGTATTAAGGCAATAAAAGAAATAACCCGCTTACCTACCAAGGTGAGAACAGTAGCAGCAGCAGAAGGACACCTGTGGGACCAACACGCTCAGAGAGCCTCCAGTCAAGGCAGCAACAGTTTAGTTCTAAAGCTGAACGCCCGCGCGGTGATAGTCTCCAAAAGTGCCCGTTACAAATTCGTCCGACAAGACTGAGTTTGTCTGTCTGTGATTCTATAACTTTTGACACTGTGCTCATACGCCGTAGGGGACGGTGGTGATTCCCTTGGTTTGCCTCGGATAGAAACGAGCGGCTGGACCACCTGCGGACCCCCTCACAGAGAGACGAGCTCAGTGCCACGTGCTGTTACCAAAATAAAGGCTCCACAGAGCAGCTCGGGGGAGAGTGAAGGGTGCTGGAGGTGGGTGGAGGTGGGTGGAGGCTAGGGGGAGGAGACGGACGTCTGGGTGATAATTTACTAATTTATTGACGCGCTAGCCGAGTTTCAGTCTGTTTGCATGATACAAGTGCGCCCTCTTTACACGGTGCAGCGTATTGCACAATATGATGACGATAGATTTTTCTTAAAATCAATTGGCTCGATTTTTTTTCGAGCTTTTTTTTCTCTTAAAACAATTGTAGGCAGCATTGTCGTGCCAATTAACTTAAAGGGAACTTACATCAAATCAATTTTATGTAATTGTTTTCACTAAATAAATACAGATGTCGTTCTGTGGCTCTAAATAAGGATGGAAATCATGCCTAAATATTTACTTGGTTAAGAAAGTTCTGCAGTTTGCAAAATGCCTACGTGCCTATCCTGGTTCATCTATTGCTTGAATAGGCTGCTCCAATGTTCATATCGTAATGTCTAATATATTAAATACAATATATCAAATGCCTACATCTTTTTGATGTACAGTAAGCACGATGTGTAGCATTTCTGTCTCTAATTGTAAAGTTAAAAAAAAAATTCTCAATCAAGCCAAAGTTGTTTCATCATCACTCCAT
>JAOPUI010000047.1:4539628-4552244 GCA_027123135.1 Urophycis floridana
TTCTAGTTTACACTGCAGCCCTTTTACATTGTCATGCCATGGTAATTCCATAATCCATGGAATTGCGTTTTCTAGTTTTGTCTTCATATACCACCACTAGACAGACAGACAGACAGACTACTACTATACTACTACTACGACTGCAACTTACTTATTGCAAGTCGCGTTTGACAAAAGCATCTGCACAATGCCCTAAATGTAAATGTACTACTGCTACTACTGTACTACTGTACACTAACCATACCAATACTATACCAGTACTTCTACTACTTTGACTTATATACTACAGTACAATACTACTACACTGTAGGTGACGGCAGGAGGCAGAGAGTTGGGTCGGTTCTGCGGGGGTCGTTCTCCTGGTCGGGTTCTGACTCAGAGCCACCAGGTGTTGGTCTCCTTCCACTCAGACGACTCCGGGGAAAACCTGGGATGGAGCCTCACCTACACTACCACAGGTACACACACACCTGCACTACTACAGGTACACCTCCCCACACACACACACACTACTACAGGTACACACACCTACACTACCACAGGTACACACACACCTGCACTACTACAGGTACACCTTCCCACACTCACACACTACTACAGGTACACACACCAACACTACCACAGGTACACACACACCTGCACTACTACAGGTACCCCCCCCACACACACACACCTACACTTCCACAGGTACACACACACCTTCACTACCACAGCTACCCCCACACACTACTACAGGTACACCTTCCCACACACACACACACACACACTACTACAGGTACACCCCACACACTACTACAGGTACACACCCACCTACACTACTACAGGTACACACACTCCTATAGGTACACACTCACACCTACCCCAACATGTACATAACTAAAGGTAAATTACATGCCAAAACAAGGCAGCCCTGATCTACACCTAATCAAAACATGTTTATGTTTTGTTGGTGAACATTTTGACAGGAAGTCAGTGTCCAGTCCCAGTGAGTCCTGTTAATGGCCTGTTGAATCCCATCCAATCGGAATACAGCTTCAGAGACCACATCCTGGTTACCTGTCGGCCTGGATACAAGCTGCAGAAGGTAGGAACTCCACCTGTAGATTCACCTGTGTCTACTTGTAGCTCTACCTGTAGCTCCACTTGTATCTACCAGTATATCCCTCTGTATGTACCTGTAGCTTCTCCTGTAGCTACACCTGTTACCACCTGTCCATCTGTTGCTCCTCTTGAATGTACTTGTAGCTCTATCTGTTTCTACCTGTGGCTCCTATCTACCTGTATCTACCCATAATCCAGAGGAAGCCTTTGCTGGGCATGGAAGGCCTGCACTGCCGTCTAGTGGTCTGAATAGTTTTGAACAGTTATACCTGTAAGGTATGTATGTTGTGTCTCCAGGGGGGAGAGTATGTGGACCACTACCAGATGGACTGCCAGAAGGATGGGTCATGGAGCAGTGATGTGCCCCAGTGTCACAGTAAGAACAGCTCAGTCACAGTGAGAACAGCTCAGAGTCAAAGGGAGAAGAGTGTCATCCAGGGAGCAGCTCTGCACTCACTCTACCCATCAATAATATAGAAAAACAAGAGTTATCCCACAAAATATTAGCAATTTAGATAGAACTGAATCAAGGGATAGTGGGTGAGGTTAATTGCCACTACAAGGTGTTGCACAGCGTTTCTAACTCCTTAAGTGCCTTCAACTCCCCTCCATCCTCTACTATATATTTCATTATGTTGCCCTCTCTCTCGCTCTCTCTCTCTCCTCTCTCCTCCAGAAACAGGAGCAGGGAGGAGCCAGTGATGTCACTTCAGCATTCTGACCAATCAGATCTTAGATTAGAGTGATTGGCAGAGAGCTCTGGTGTGATAGGTCCATGACATCACTGATGATGAGCCAATCAAACCTGGCTTTACAAAAGTCGTAGTGACCACAACTTTTCTGTTTTCAATAAATTAAATATTCAATGAGCTGAATTTGTGGGTTATCTCTTTGAACATGTGTATACTATGTAGACTAATATTTCATATAAAACACGGATACTATGTTGACAAATATTTAATATATAACACATGGATTCTATGTAGATGAATATTTCAGATTTAAATTGTGAATACTATAGATTCATATTTAATATTATACTGATGCCATGACATTTCATATACACCTCATGAATTGCAGATTCATATATAATATAGACCTATGAGATGTAAACCTACATATGGTCTACATCAATTCTACAGGTAGGACTTTAATGTACTACTAGAGTAGTAGCACCATACAGATTGGTCGGATGTAATGCTGTGAGCACCATACAGACTGGTAGGCTATAGGATGTGAGCACTATACAGACTGGTAGGATGTAGGATGTGAGCACTATATAGACTGGCAGGATGTAGGATGTGAACACCATACAGACTGGTAGGCTATAGGATGTGAGCACTATACAGACTTGTAGGATGTAAGCACTATACAGACTGGTAGGATGTAGGATGTGAGCACTATACAGACTGGTAGGATGTAGGCTGTGAGCACTATACAGACTGGTAGGACGTAGGCTGTGAGCACTATACAGACTGGTAGGATGTAGGATGTGAGCACAATACAGGCTGGTAGGCTATAGGATGTGAGCACTATACAGACTGGTAGGATGTAGGATGTGAGCACTATACAGACTGGTAGGATGTAGGATGTGAGCACTATACAGACCTCTCCCTTGCACTGCTTTGCTGCAGCGGTGGATTGTGGGATTCCAGAAGTGCCGGCCATGGCTCACATGGTGTTTGGTAGTCATGACAACAACACAGGGTTTGGCGCCACGATGTACTTCCGTTGTCAAGGAGCCTTCCAACTTCAGCCAAACATCACCAGTAGGTCTCAATACTAATTCTATATCTATACTATAATTACATTACCCTATACCATAACTATACTATAACTGCATAGTATAAATACAACTTATTGACGATACTAAAACTATACAATTACTATAACTAACTCCATACAATTATCCCCAGTTGGCTTCTATGCTATACTATTACAATAACCATACTGTGTGTGTGTGTCACAGGTTCCTACAGCTGTTCTGAAAGAGGAGTTTGGACCAACTCAGAACTTGGAATTGACCTGCCGACCTGTCGACCAGGCAGGTTAAACACATCACTAACACACCATGAAATATTCATATGAAACATTTCATATGTATTCACTATGTGTGACGTGTCCGAATTAGATGTTTGATGTGTATTTTGTGTTTTTTATGTGTTTCTGTAAGTATTACCTGTTTAAATGACCTATTCTGTGTGTGTGTGTGTGTGTGTGTGTGTGCGTGCGTGCGTGCGTGCGTGCGTGCGTGTCCAGTCTGCGGTCAGCCCTCCCGCCCCCTCCCCCACCACCAGCGGCGGGTGGTGGGGGGCCGGACCGCCCCCCCGGGGATGGTGCCCTGGCAGGTCCTGCTGGCGGTGGACGACGTGTCCCGGGTGCCCGCGGCCCGCTGGTTCGGGGCTGGAGCTCTGCTGTCCGAGCGCTGGGTCCTCACCGCCGCACACGTGCTGCACTCCCAGCGCCGGGATGCCAGCGTGGTTCCCCTGGAGACTGAGTACATCACGGTATCCACTATCCAGCTATCAGGCCATCTACAGAGCTGCAGTTGTTTAGACCTGTACCTCCAGACACCAGAGCTACAGATGTTTAGACCAGGACTTCCAGACACCAGAGCTACAGTTGTTTAGACCTGTACCTCCAGACACCAGAGCTACAGATGTTTAGACCAGGACCTACAGACACCAGATCTACAGATGTTTAGACCTGGACCTCCAGACACCAGAGCTACAGTTGTTTAGACCAGGACCTCCAGACACCAGTGCTACAGATGTTTAGACCAGGACCTACAGACACCAGAGCTACAGATGTTTAGACCAGGACTTCCAGACACCAGATCTACAGATGTTTAGACCAGGACCTACAGACACCAGATCTACCAAATCTACAGTTGTTTAGACCTGGACCTCCAGAAACCAGATCTACAGTTGTTTAGACCTGGACCTCCAGACACCAGATCTACAGTTGTTTAGACCAGGACCTAGAGACACCAGATCTACAGTTGTTTAGACCAGGACCTACAGACACCAGATCTACCAGATCTACAGATGTTTAGACCAGGACCTACAGACACCAGATCTACAGATGTTTAGACCAGGACCTCCAGACACCAGAGCTACAGATGTTTAAACCAGGACCTACAGACACCAGATCTACAGATGTTTAGACCAGGACCTCCAGACACCAGATCTACAGTTGTTTAGACCAGGACCTCCAGACACCAGATCTACAGATGTTTAGACCAGGACCTACAGACACCAGATCTACAGATGTTTAGACCAGGACCTACAGACACCAGATCTACAGCTGTTAGGACCAGGACCAGGAGGTGGTTGGTCACCTGTACAGAAGCCTATGGGTGTTTTGTTTGGTTTGAAGTCAACACTTCAAAGCGCACCGCCATAGGAAGCCACTGGTAGCCCTGGCAATGGCAGCTGGACAGTTCCAAGGTCTTGTGGTTGGTGACCTTCTCTCTGTCCTCAGGTCTATCTGGGTCTCCACAACGTCAGGGACAAGCCTCGCTCCACCAGGCGTTCTGTGGACCAGGTTCTGCTCCATCCAGACTTCCAGCCCCTCAACTACAACAATGACATCGCCCTGCTGAAGCTGGACCGGCCGGTGGACTTCAGCGAGTTGATCCAGCCCGTGTGCCTCCCCACACCTCACGCCCAGGTGAGCAATACAGACCATAATAATATCACTTACAGTTCTTCTAGCGATTGGGGATTGCCCCATGACCCCACACAGCAGTCATGTATGGAACTGAGAGAACAGTACAGTCTAGTGAGTTTACATTATTTATGTGTGGTTTCCAACATTATTCTTTCAACTGTAGATGAAAACCGTCAGATACCATTCCAACTTTCAGAGAGCTACATAAATAAATACAACATATTTGTTATGAAGCCATACTGATGGCCACTTGTTGTTTTTCTATTAAATGGTCAAGACATTGGGAATAGATGTTTATCTCCATATGATTAAATATGAATGAGTTTGATTTTGATTTTGCTGGGGAACAGACCTGTTTAGAAGGACTGATTGCAGATGTGTCAATGCTTCCACTATACATTATATGCAATTTTTTACGAGCGAAATATTAATTTCAGCGCAATCAATGGACTTAAATCTTTCTTATCAATGTCAAATATTTCCTTTTCTTCAATAACCTAATAAAGATGGAGTCAGTGTTTTTATGAACAACATCTTCATCTACACTGTCCTTATGTTTTGGCTCCAGTCATTTGCTGAATTGTTTACAACATGACAACAACACAAAATAATCATAAACTTTGATAAGAGACACTATACTCACATTTGCATAGTGGTTTTTAGCAGACGCTTTTGTCCAAAGCGACTTACAATAAGTATAAGTAACTTGTTGTTAGTACAGTAAGCAAGTCACCAGAACAGATTCCCGCACTAAGAGACTCACTGAGAGACACCATTACCAAAGAACACTTGTGTCCCGCACGTTTCCAGTGAAATCCCACCACTGTGTGATCAGTTGGCTGCGATATAGTGCTTACACTGCTTTACAGTATTTTTGAATGGTTTTCAACAGTTACTAGTGAATACTGAGAGGTACTACGTACACTAAGAGGTACTGGTGTATCCTAAAAGGTATTAATGAATATTCAGAGGTACTAGTGTACACCATGAGGTACTAGTGAATACTAAGAGGTACTAATGTACACTAAGAGGTACTGGTGTATACTGAGAGCTACTTGCGTACACCAAGAGGTACTAGTGTACACTAAGAGGTACTAGTGAACACTAAGAGGTACTAGTGAATACTAAGAGGTACTGGTGTATACTGAGTGTGCATCGTGTGTCCTGGCAGGACGACAGGCCGAGCCCGCTTCCCAACACCTTGGGGCTGGTCGCAGGCTGGGGCATCTCCTCCCCCTCCAATGACTCCACCAGTCTAACCTTCAACCCCAGCCTGACCTCCGACCTCAACACGACCTCCGAGATGCTGCAGTACGTGAAGCTGCCGGTGGTGGAGCAGGCAGAGTGTGAGGCGAGCTACGCCTCGCGTTCCCTCGCCTACAACATCACCCACAACATGTTCTGCGCCGGCTTCTACACAGGGGGCCGTGACACCTGCCTGGGGGACAGTGGGGGGGCATTTGTTATGCAGGACGAGGAGCAGCAGACGTGGGCAGTGTTTGGCCTGGTGTCGTGGGGGGGGCCCGAGGACTGTGGGAGCCAGAGGGTGTATGGGGTCTACACCCGAGTCACCAACTACATCACCTGGATACTAACTCACCTGGATACAAGCTCTCCTGATACTAACACACCTGGATACTAACACACTTGGACGCTAACTCACCGGATACTAACACACCTGGATACTAACTCAACGTGGATACTAACTGACCTGATACTAACACACCTGGACACTAACTCACGTGGATACCAACTGACCTGATACTAACACACCTGGATACTAACTGACCCTATACTAACACACCTGGATACTAACTCTTGACTAGTTTCATATAGTAGGTTAGCTATATATTAGCTTAATGTAATATCTTAGATTTATAGACTTTTTACTTTGGTTTTATATACTGTAAAATAGGCGAGCTTCCTATAATAACTTAGCTATAGGCCTATATGCATTATCTTAAGCAAGCTTTATATCGTAGGTCTTGGACAAGGGAGAAAGAGGGATTAGAAAATAAGACATGTAGTTCTTGGAAGAGTCAAAGTGTCCAAATTATGTAGCAGCTAAATTAGCGAGCAGCTACTGTGGTGCTGTTCACATTGAAGATTATTTTGAAGACAGTAGATGTTGTTATGCCTACTTGGATATTGAACTACAATACAACTAATACAAAAAAGCTCTGTGTCTCTCTACTTCATCACGTAAATATTATTTACTCTCCATTGACCATGAGAAGTTCAAACTTCTGAAGAACCATCAGTAGTCTTTCACAGTATCACCTAATATGAATCGTATTGAGTTTGTAACATGTTTTTATTCATATTTGTGTACGTATTACTATTGTCACCATGTAACTGACTTCCTGTTGAGTTGTGTGGAGAGGGCAGAGTGTTTAGTCCTTAGACCCCTGGGTCCACAGCGGTCAGGCTGTGCTCCTCAGGGCCCGGTCCTTCTCGTGTCTCTCCATGGTGCTGTGGATCCAGGACAGGAAGTTGGCCAGGCGCGTGTAGACGCCGTACTTCCCCTTGGCGGCGCACTGCTCGCCCCAGCTGACCACGCCCAGCAGGAAGCTGGTGCCGCGGTACTCCACCACCAGGGGGCCGCCGCTGTCCCCGCTGCAGGCGTCCTGCGCCGCCTCGCGGTAGCCCGCGCAGAACATGTTGTCCGTGATCACCTGCAGGACACAGAACCGCCCGGGTGTTGTTGTCATGACATCGTGACGTCATTCTATGACTATTCACATTGTTGTCGCATTGTTATAACGTTATATCGTATTATCATTCATGTTATCCATATCCATGTTATTATTATTGTTACATTATTGTATCATATTATTATTCATATTATTATTATTACTGTTGTCATTATTATTGTTATTCATATTGATGACATCATTATATCATTATTCATATTATTCATGTTATCATCGTCATTATTATCATCCTGACTTAAGTCAGGATAATAACAATGATTTGTTGTGTCTCTTAGTTAGAGAGTCGGCCATCTGAGATGCTGCTTGCTTAAGCCAAGCCTTTGTTTATCTAAGAGAACACGCCAACGTCCTGAGAACACGTAGGTGTTTGATGAACTGTCTAAACGTGGATCTAAACCCCTTTAGTAGATGATACAACACTACCAGGTCCACAGGCCAGAGTTATTCCAGAGGATGATCCAGCCCACTGGGATGGCCTCCAGAACTGTTTCTAACCAATCAGACCCCTCACAACCCAGTACAACCCTTCAGCCCCAGAGCCGCCCCAGCATTCCTCTACCATCTGTCCATCAGGAAAGGAGGGATGATAGAGGCAGAGTGATGGAGGGATGAGAGAGACAGAGTGATGGAGGGATGAGAGACAGAGTGACGGAGCGATGATAGAGGCAGAGTGACGGAGGGATGAGAGAGGAAAGAGAGAGTAATGGCCAGATGAGAAAGGCAGAGTGATGGAGGGATAAGAGAGGAGACAGAGTGATGGAGGGATGAGAGACAGAGTGACGGAGTGATGATGGAGGCACAGTGATGGAGGGATGAGAAAGGAGAGAGAGAGTGATGGCCAGATGAGAAAGGCAGAGTGATGGAGGGATGAGAGAGGAGAGTGATGGAGGGATAAGAGAGGAGACAGAGTGATGGAGGGATGAGAGACAGAGTGATGGAGGGATGAGAGAGACAGAGTGAAGGAGGGATGAGAGAGGAGAGTGATGGAGGGATAAGAGAGGAGACCGAGTGATGGAGGGATGAGAGAGACAGAGTGATGGAGGAATGTTAGAGGTAGAGTGATGGAGGGATGAGAGAGACAGAGTGATGGAGGAATGATAGAGGTAGAGTGATGGAGGGATGATAGAGGCAGATTGATGGAGAGATGAGAGAGGAGAGTGATGGAGGGATGAGAGAGACACAGAGTGATGGAGGGACGAGAGAGACAGAGTGATGGAGGGATGAGAGAGACAGAGTGATGGAGCGATGAGAGAGCGGAGACAGCAGGCAACTCACCTGCTCTGTAGAGTTAATGCAGGTCTGGTGACTGATCAGCGGGACCACCACCTTCCGGAGGAACCGAGAGGACCGACCAAGGTACTGCATGGCCCCCCACCCCGTCACCACCCCCCTGGTCTCATCCTGCAAACAACACAGCTCCCAGTAAAACCAGTAGACCACTGTCCTTGTACTCTGCAGCTCCCAGTAGAAACGGTGGCAGACTGTGTTTGGACTGGGCGACTCCCAGTAGAACCAGTAGAACTAGTAGGACCAGTACCAGTACCTTGTGCAGGTGGGAGGCCAGCTGGGGGTTCGGTAGGCAGGCTGGGAGGGCAATGGGCCCCAGCACCACCTGCTGGGCCAGGTAGATGAGAGCCACGTCACTGTCAAAGGTGTAGGAGTGGAAGTGTGGGTGGAGGAACACTTCCTCCACCTGAATCATCTGCTCCCCTGGGTCCAACCGCATCTTATCATAGTCCCCTGCAGACAGACAGGCAGTCATATACAGAGACAGACAGACACACGGTCAACCAGACAAGGCAGGCAGAGGGGCGGATAGACAGGCGGTTGGACAGACAGCGTACAGACGGTCAGACAGGCAGCCAGACAGGCGGTCGGACAGACAGGTATTCACCTATTGTGACGTAGGCGGCATTCTGTTCGAAGCAGTGAGCAGCAGACACGACCCAGCGATCCGAGACCAAGGTCCCACCACAGAACCCGTACCCGTCCTTCCTGTGGACCAGAACCTACGCACAGGCACCCCCCCACACACGTTTAACTATACTTGGGAGGGCTTTTCAGTTGTTTTGTGAGAGCCACCATTTCCATTGGTGTCTAGTGTCACCAAAATGGTGACATTATATTATGATGCTCACTGGTGATCGTCAGGGTAGCAAATGTTTGGCATATCACAAATATTTTTCTGCAATAAATAGTTTTTCCATAATAGCACATTTCTTTATTATGGTACCATTTAAACATGTTGGCACCAAGGGACTGATGGCCCCGGTCAACTTTGCATTACCAATGATAAATTAAAATGCTGAGGTCCCAGGGAGCATTCTGCTGTACTTCTAAGGTGACATTGCTGAAACCTGTTCAGCCTACTATCTGGTGAGAAGAGGGTGTTGGAGGGAGGATTCTGCAAGGACCGCCCAAAGTACCTGCCAAGGACTCCCCCCCTGCCTCTCCAGGAACCCTCCGATGATGCGAGCCCGCTCGTCCTCCTGCTCCTCCTCTCCCCAGTACATCTCATCCCGCTTTGATTCCAAGCTGTCTGCGGTACCCTCCGCCTCCATGGTTACATTTATCTCCTTGGTGGTGTCGGTTTCCATGGTGATGCTGGTGTTCGGGGTAACGTCCATCGTCGTGGTAATGTCAGTTTCCATGGTTTCGTTGGTTTTTACATTAGTATGCATCTCCATGGCAACTTCGGCCTCTGTGGTGATGTTGGTCTCTGTGGTGACGTTGGTCTTCGTGGTGACGTTGGTCTGCGTGGTAACGTTGGTCTCCGTGGTAACGCTGGTGTCTGTTGCGATGTTGTTGTTGGGCAGCTCAGCGTAGAGAGACCTAGTATAGTAGGAGGGCTGGTTCCGCTTCACTCCACATGGAAAGGGGACTGAAACCAGAACCAGTTGGTCAGTTCAGGTTAGTCCAGGCTAGTCCAGTTTAGACCAGTTCGTCCAGGTTAATACAGGTTAGTCCAGGTCAGACCGGGTTAGTCCAAGTCAGAGCAAGTTATTCAAAGTCAGGCCAGGTCGGTCCAGGTCGGTCCAGTCCGGTCAGGTTCAGACCTGTCTTGGAGCAGTGCTTTCCATCAGGGTCTAGCTGATATCCGGCAGCACAGCCACACTGGACCACCGGCAACCCGTCCTGGATCCGTTCGGTACAGTACTGGAGACATCCACCATTTCTATAGGCACAGTTTGGTGCCTCTACAGCACACAGACAGACAGACAGACAGACAGACAGACAGACAGACAGACAGACAGACAGGTAAACAGAATAACACAGGATATGACGCCTTTATACTGTCATGGTCATGATCTGTCTACCTGTCTGTATGTCTGTGTCTGCATTTCTCATCATGTTTTCCTTTCTGTCTACCTCTATATGTATCTGCCTGACTATCTGTCTGTCTGTCTGTCTGTCTACCTGTCTCACAGGAGTCTCCTCTGAACTGAGGCAAACAGAGACAGAGGAAGTGTCCTCTGTCCACAACGCAGATCCCTCCATTCAGACAGCTGTTGGCCACACACGGGTTCAGATCTACAACATATAGAAGATATACACATAGAATGAGAGCATGCAGAACCACACACAGGTTCACAAAACAATATGGCTAGAGATCTAGAGATCTAGGGACAATACGGATACACATAGATCTAGATATAGAATGTATTTCTGTACTCACTTGTATATCGATACCAGAACTCCATCTGGGAACCAGAAAGCTCAGTTAGACAACAGACAGGAAGACAAGTTGTCATGCTGGGTCTAGGGTAGTGTCATTACTGAGTCTAGGGTAGCATCAGTACTGGATCTGTCTAGGATAGTACCAGTACTGGGTGTAGGGTAGTATCAGTACTGGACCTACTGGGTCTAGGGTACTATCAGTACAACACCTACTGGGCCTAGGGTAGTATCTGTACTAGACCTACTGGTTCTCGGGTACAGTATCAGAACTAGACCCATTGGGTCTGGAGTACAGTATCTGTACTACCGTCTTCTCGTGGCTCTGGAATATCTCAGCGGCCTCCTCCTTGGAGCATGCCTCCTCATAGCATTCCCTCTCCAGGCTGCCAGGCCTGAACTCCTCCAGCATGTAGCTGTTGGCTCGTCTGGAGCGTAGAACCTGCCCTGCAGAACCCCGGTCCAGGAAGACTGGAGAGAACCATCAGAGACACACAGACTAGAGGACAAGAATCTCTATAGAGACTAATTAGAGACACATACTAGAGATAGACTACTGAGAGACCATTGATACACAGTAGATACAGAGTGCAGAGATACAGATTAGATATAGATTTGAGATACAGAGAGTAGAGATACAGTGAATAAAGATACAGATAATGGCTATAGAAATATAGATGAGAGACACAGAAAGACTATGGATACAAACTAGAGATAAAGGCCACAGACAGACTGTAGATTCAGAGTAGAGATATAGACTACAGCCAAAGAATAAAGATCCACACTAGAGATAAAGACAAGAGATACTATAGATATTGATGAAAGAGATTAGATACAGAGAATAGACACAGCTATTAGAGCTATATATATATTACAGATAGAAACTAAAGATACATGGACTACACATACGGACTAGAGGTAGTCAGAGTTATGGAGTTAGTCGGACTTTCACCTTGGGCTTCTATGGCGACCGTAGTCAGGCTGAATATCAGAAACCAAACTTCCCTCCACAACATCCTGGGGGGAGACACAGCCTATCACCATGGCAACTATTCACAGAACACAGCCCTTCACCACGGCAACAGCGCAGCCTCAAACTCCAGACTCGTACAGAATTGTAATCCGTGTCATTGAGTGGAACTCAATTAGACATGATGGTGTGCAACCTGTGTTCGACGGTCAGAGCTCCTCAGCGCTGTCACACCAACCACCACAACAACGTGACACTAAACCAAAACTGAACAAGAAATGTTTCAATACCAGTTTTATATCTTACCTGTTTATACTTGCTGTTGGCCGGTGGGAGTCTGGGGCTAAATGTGATGTGATGTATTGGTTTAACCAGAGACAATATTGACACACAGACTGTGGCACCAAGGCCAGGACACACACACACACACACACACACACACACACACACACACACACACACACACACACACACACACACACAC
>JAOPUI010000047.1:4558686-4568966 GCA_027123135.1 Urophycis floridana
CTGTGTGCTGAGTGTATTTCCACTAATTCACGATTGGGTTAAATGCAGAGACCAAATTTCCCTCACGGGATCAAAAAATAGTAATTCTAACCACAAACACACACATTACAGAGAGGGCCTGCTGTCACACTGTAACCACACACACATTACAGAGAGACACTGTAACCACACACACACACACACACACACATTACAGAGAGACACTGTAACCACACACACACACACACACAAACATTACAGAGAGGGCCTGCTGTCACACTGTAACCACACACACATTACAGAGAGACACTGTAACCACAAACACACACACACACACACACACACACACACACACACACATTACAGAGAGGGCCTGTTGTCACTGTAACCACACACACACACACACAGTTGACAGAGTCAAACTGTAACCACACACACATTACAGAGAGACCCTGTAAGCACGCACAAACACACATTACAGAGTCACACTGTAACTACACACATTACTGGCCCCAGCTTTTCTTTATCCAGTGTGTCACCCCAGTGTGTAGTACTAGTACCTCTAGGAGGACTCTCTGCTCCAGGTTCTTGTAGGTTCGGTGCAGAAGTTCCTTGGTCCCCAAGACTCCAT
The DNA here is from genome assembly GCA_027123135.1 of Urophycis floridana. Taxonomy (NCBI): domain Eukaryota; kingdom Metazoa; phylum Chordata; class Actinopteri; order Gadiformes; family Phycidae; genus Urophycis; species Urophycis floridana. Next base: position 4,559,297 of record JAOPUI010000047.1, read on the forward strand.
ACCACATCATGTTTTTAGTACGACTCCTACACATACATACACACACACACACACACATTATCAACACGGTGTATGTGCTAGTCCTTGGCGCTAGCATGCATGCTAGTTAGCTACTCACCTGCATTTCTCAGGGTGTTCATCTCTCTTGTTGTTGAAGTCCAGAGAGATTTTAGCGTCCAGGCCAATGCCAAAGTAGTTGTTCATCACACACTTTTCTGTATAGCAGTCCCTGAAAACACAGCAAGTGAGTTAGTCCCAGAAAACACAGCTAGTGAGTTTGAGTCTATGTAAAATGCATAACCACATGCGTGACAGACAGACAGGTAGGCAGGCAGACACTTACATGTTCATGTCATGGTGAATGCTGAAGGGGTCAGCATTCACCAGCAGACGACTAATGACAGAGCTGCTGGAGAGAGAGCTAGACACGCCTGCTCTCAGACCTAAACAAGCAGATCATCATCCTCATTATCATCATCCTCGTCATCATCATCAGTAGAACACTCATATTGATTCATTCTTACTTGGGTACAGGATCTTTGTGCTTAGCATATGCTCCCTGCTTCCTGTCTGGGCAGGAAGTGATGCAGAGCTACCGACACAGAGACCGCCCTTCATTATGAGCTTCTCACAGGGTGTCTTGCTGACTGAGGTGATAGACAGACATACAGACAAGACATATAGACATGAAGTTAGACATGTAGAGAAATAATGGTAGTAAATGGTCAACTGTGATAATGCTATCATTTATATAGCCACATCCTTAGCCGTTTATAAGCAGAATGTGCTAATGGTGGCTCTGTCAGTGCTAGCTGTTTTATCAATGCTGGCAGTGTTATCCATACTAACTGTGTTGTCAATGCTAGTGGCATAATCCATTCTAGTGGTGTTAGAGATGGTAGTGGTGTTTGTGATGCTAGCAGTGTTAGCGGTACTATAGGTGTTAGTGAGGCTGGCGGTTCTAGCAGTACCAGAAGTGTTAGTGATGCTAGCAGTGCTAGAGGTTCTTGCAGAGTGTGTGCTGACCTGAGCGACTGTGGGTGTAAACAGAGCTGTTGTGACACGACTGAAGTGTCACTATTTCTTCCTCCCCCTCATCCTCCTCCTCTTCCTCATTCGGAGCTCCTCCCAGAGAAAACACCTCCTGGGTCTGTGCGTTCTGCTCATCCACCGCTACACACAAAAACAAAACATGTTCACTATCCCGCCTCCTTCTGTGCGTTTTACGACCTGTCTCACCTCTCTCTGTGTGCTCTATAATTTGCTTACATATCTCACCTCTCTGTGTGCCCTATGACATGTCTCACCTCACTACATGTGCTCTATGGCCCGTCTACCTGTCTCACCTCTTTGTATGCTCTTTTATCTCTCACCTACCCCTGTGTGCTCTATAGTCTGTCTAACCTCTCTCTGTGTGCTATATTAGCTGTCTCACCTCTCTGTGTGCTCCATAACCTGTCTCACCTCTCTCTGAGCGCTCTATAACCTGTCTCACCTCTCTCCGTGTGCTCTATAATCTGTCTGATGGCTTTCTTCAGGCTGTTGGCTCGGAGCATCAGCTGTTCTCTGGGTTTAAAGATGGCTGCCGGGGGGGCGGAGCTACAGCGAGCAGAGCAGGGAGGGGGAGGAAGAGTGGGTCGGGGAGGAAGGAGAACTCCCTCATCCTCCTCCTCCTGCTCCTCGGCGATGGTGGGGGGTGGGGAGGGAGGAGGAGCAACAGGGAGCACACTGGATGCCTGGGACTCTTCGTTCAGAGTCTTCAGAAGGGAATCCAACTTCTCCTTTAGAACCCCACACTGCAGAACACAACCACCAGAACCGTTAGCACCCCACACTGTAGAACACAACCACTGGAACCTTTAGAAAATCACACTGTACACATACTGTTGAACACAACCACTGGAACCTTTAGAACATCACACTGTACACATACTGTTGAACACAACCACTGGAACCTTTAGAACCTCAAACTGTAGAACACAACCACCAAAATCTTTAGAACATCTTTCATGGACCCCACACTAGAGAACATTGTGATTAGACCAACGTAGTATGCATATATGTAATTATAGAACCTTCTTGGTCATGGCATCGGACTCATCAGATCTCTCTGTGTTCTTCTCGTAGGCCTTCCCCACACGAGCCACAAAGTCCTTCACTGTCTCACACAGAACCCTGAGAACAACACATGTAGATCATAGATACATTTTGTATATACATAATTCATTCATATCACATTCCATGATATATAAATATCATATACAAGCAACATACATCAACATATATGAAACATACATATGTCACAGGTAAAACAGGCAAACTGGTACACAAGTACACTGAGTGGTACACCAACAGACAGACAGACAGACAGATAGATAGACAGGTAGGCAGACAGACAGGTACCCTACTTGGCAGAGGAGATGACGACAGAGTGCTGGTCTGATGTGAGGATCTTGGATAGGTGAGCAGCGACCGAATCTTCGTAGGTCAGGATCTGCTGCACCTAGAGTGGACAGACAGGTCGTCAGACAGACAGGCAGTCAGCCAGACAGGTACCTGGATCAGACAGACAGATAGGTAGTCAGCCAGACAGGTACCTGAATCAAAAAGATAGGCTGTCAGATTGAAAGGCAGTCAGATAGACAGGGAGTCAGACAGACAGGTATCTGGATCAGACAGACCGGAACCTGGAGCAGACAGACTGTCAGACAGAGGCAGTCAGACAGACCGGAAGTGATTCAGATAGATAAGTACCTGGAGCAGACAGACAGGGAGCAGACAGACAGGGAGTCAGACAGACAGACAGACAGACAGGTACCTGGAGCAGACAGACAGGTACCCTGGTAGACAGACAGGAAGTCAGACAGACAGGTACCTGGAGCAGAAAGACAGGTATCCAGAGCAAGCAGACAGGTATTTCCTGTTACCTCTGTGTCACTGTAGTCGTCAGTGATGGTAGAAGAGGAGTGTTGCCGTGGAAACTTGGTCTCATAGACCATAATACTCCATCTGTAAAAGATAAAGACCCTCACCACCTGTCCATAACACCCGTCTCCACTCACCAGTCCATAACCCATTACCAGTGTCACAATATGTTACCTGTCTAACAGCGTGTTTCTGCTGAATGTATGATTTAGATGTTTGTTGTATTCGATATTATGCTGTTGACCTGCTGTGCATGTTTTATTTAACATCATGTCATAGGTGCCCCCTACTGGACCCCATGAAATGGTGCATTGTCATTGGTGAACTATTTTGAAATAATAGAGCAAAATAGCAGTCATGAATGGCTTGAGACTCGATTAATGACATTAATGACATATGGCCTGAGAACAGATTGGTTGTGATGTTACATTGTCAGACCATGGTTGAGACCATTTCTGTTGGAATGGATCGCAGTGAAATCTCTCACACACACACACACACACATCAGCACCGCATAGCAGTACCTGTCTCACAGCCCACCTGTCTAGCATCTTGGTGCTGGCTCTCTCCAATTTCTCCAGAATCTGGGGCAGCTGGGCGTCATCGTCGCAGGCGGACCCCCAGCCGAGCACACGGGCCAGGTCGTTCCCCGTGCCCAGGGGGAGGACCCCCAGCTGGCACTACACACACACACACACACACACACACATTAGTACACCTACCTAGGGGAGAATACCCAACTGGCAAAGATGTGTGTGTGTGTGTTAACTGTGTCTGTGTGTGTGTTACCTATGTGTGTGTGTGTGTGTGTGTGTGTGTGTGTGTTACCTGTGTGTGCAGAGACAGTGTATCTATCTCTGAGAGGACCCAGCCCACACTGCCGTCACCCCCACACACCAGGATACGGAAGGTGTCAAACCTCTGGAACAACCGCAGCCTGAGGACAGACAGGCAGTCAGACAGACATGAAGAGAGACAGAGAGACAGACATGCAGACAAACAAACAGACAGACAGACAGAGGGACAGATAGAGACAGACATGCAGACAAACAGACAGACAGACAGACAGACAGACAGACATGCAGACAAACAGACAGACATGCAGACAAACAGACAGACTTGCAGACAGACAGACAGACAGACAGACATGCAGACAAACAGACAGACAGACAGACAGACATGGAGACAAACAGACAGACAGACAGAGGGACAGATAGAGACAGACAGAGAGACAGACATGCAGACAGACATGCAGACAGACAGACAGACAGACAGGTACCCCAGGTGTGGTCCTCCGTTCATCAGGTCGAACACCTGGGCAGGGTTGAGCAGCTGTTTGAAACGCCGGAGGAACTTCACCCCCTGGTTGTCCCCACTCTTGGAGTTCACACACACCAGCAGGGGGGAGCTGCAAGACGGTGGGCAGGACGCCTTCCAGAACCCTACACACACCTTCATGTTAAGACGCCATCCAGAACCGTACACACACAAACACACCTTCCAGAACCCTACACAAATCCATCAACCGCCTAGCAAACTCAATAGTACAAGACACCACTCACCACTGCACCAATACATCACCCTGTTACCCTCAGGGCGCAGGTATAGAACAATCAAGTTAGGAGGGCTCGTCTGGGAAAAAGCCTGCTCCCTGCGGCCATAACGGCCCTAAACAGCAGGCCCCACTGATCTGTCTGTCTGACTTAGAGACTGTCTGTCCGCTGTATCACGCTGCATCTTACGCTGTGTCGTCATGTATGTTGCCACCGGTGCTGTGTATGCTGTTACTATATGCTATATGTATAACTACTGTTGTTGTGTAACCACCGCCGTTGTCTGTTCCACTGTTTGTGACATAATGTGCAGTCTGTGAAGACAATTTTCCCCACGGGGACAAATCGCATCTTAGACGCCTTCCAGAACCGTACACACACACTCCTTACACAATTCTACACACACACTCCTTACACAATTCTACACACACACACCTTCCAGAATCCCAGCGATGACACAGAACAAAAAGACACAACAAGTATTTAGTTTGATCAGTGAGGTGAACAATCAGTAAAACAAAGGTGTTCATTTGTTTATTTTGTGCCGAGCGGTCGCAATTATCTCATTCATCAGCTTTGCGAGTTATCCGCGATTAGCTCTGTTACTGGAAGAGGAACTCACAGAGAGCATGTACATAGTGTGTAGGTGTAGTAGTGTGTATAGTATGTAGCAGAGTGTAGCAATGTATAGTTTGTGTAGTAGTGTGTCGTAGTGTGTAGCAGTTTGTAGCAGTGTGTAGCAGTGTGTATCAGTATATAGTAGTCTATAGCAGTGTGTAGCAGCATGTAGTAGTGTGAAAGTGTGTAGTAGTATGTGGGAGTATGTACTGTAGTAGTGTGTAGCAGTGTGTCGTAGTGTGTAACAGTGTGTAGTAGTGTGTAGCAGTATATAGTAGTATGTAGCGATGTGTAGCAGTATATAGTAGTATGTAGCAGTATGTAGTACTGTATAGTAGTGTGTAGCAGTGTGTCGTAGTGTGTAACAGCATGTAGTAGTGTGTAACAGTGTGTAGTAGTGTGTTGCAGTATATAGTAGTATGTAGCAGTATGTAGTAGTGTTTAGTAGTGTGTAGCAGTGTGTTGTGTAGCAGTGTGTATTACCATCAGAGTCGATGGAGTTGAGGGCGGTGGGGGGGATAACGGAGACCTTACACTGACCCAGCGGACACTTGATGGACAGCTGCTCTTTACAGGCAGAGTGAACCTACACACACACACACACAGAGTGGTCACACAGCTGCAACTCAACCTCAGCATCTTCTCCCTCCTCCCCCAACCACGCTCCCCCTCACCATGGCCTTGCACCAGAGACACTTCCAGTCATGCAGTCTGAGCACGCTGCCGCAGGTCTTCTCACAGACGGAGCATTTAGCGCTGACCGGAAGGTTCCCCTCCAGCCACTGGTGGGGCATGGACACCTGGACAGGAGGCACAGGAGTTGTGACGCAGAGCAACACTCCCTCACTAAAGGCTGAGTTATGCTTCTGCGTAGGGATTACGTAGTGATCACGTAATGGCCACGCAGTTGCTTGGACGCAGTCATGAGCCTGTGATGGTTCTGCGTGGGGTTTACGTGTCGAAATGCAATTCAATGCCACACCGGTAGAGGGACCAGAATGACCATTCTGGCAATTACATATGGATTACTAGCGAGTAAAGTTAACAGAAATTAAGGCAAAATGATATATATGTTGTCGCCAATCAGTCGAAGCATTTATCACACCATAGCGGTGTTTACGAGTGGAAACCGGAAAAGCGATCTCCAGCGGATGTAGTTCGTGGACCAATCACAGCCAAAGCCGCTGCGTTGGGGTTGCGCTGCCTGGACACACGTCCAGGATTTTTGGGAGGTGCACGTCAGGCCCTTGCGTTGGACGCAAGGGGGACGAAAAGGGTCTGTAAAGGGTCCGCAACCCCCCAGCGTTGCGTCAACGCGGAAGCATAAATGAAGCATAACCCAGCCTAAATAACTCCTCTTCATCTGGGCCAGCACCCTAATAACTCCTCTTCATCTGGGCCAGCACCCGAATAACTCCTCTTCATCTGGGCCAGCACCCGAATAACTCATCTTCATCTGGGAGTTACTAGTGTGGGATTGTTTAGTGACGGTGTGTGTGTCTGTGTGTGTCTGTCTGTGTCTGTGTGTGTGTGTGTCTGTGTGTGTGTGTGTTTACAGCACAGCCATCGCCGTGCGGTGTAAAGATGGCGTGGTGTTCGGCGTGGAGAAGCTGGTTCTGTCCAAACTGTACGAGGAAGGCTCCAACAAACGCATCTTCAACGTAGACAGACACGTGGGCATGGTACGTTCTCTCACTCCTCGGTGGTGGAACGGAGTGCACAGAGGGCAGGCAACACAGCCGCGATGTCGGGGACCAGTCAAAATGTAATCCTGTTAGGGGGGCAATTCGCTCTCAAAATAACTGACCTTTTGTTGGTTGTATCTCAATTTCCCTGGGATTTCATGGGGTCAGATATCTGGTTTAAACCAAGAGAACATCTTGGTCACACAGCCCCATGTCAAGCAAACTGTTGTTTGCTACTCCGGCCAGCAGGGGGAACCTTAGCAACTACCAAGCAGCCTCTGGATATGTGCCACACAGCAGGCGTTGCTCAGTCTTGTTGGGAGTCCCAACCTCGGGCAGACTTTGTTATGCCGGCCGCAAATTGCACACGCATTTTTAAGCGAGGAGCGCCGTGTTGTGGGAGGAGTCTACAGTAATATTCAGTCATGAGGTGTGTGTGTGTGTGCTGTCATGCTAATTTCCTCAGGTTCTGAAGGTCCACTTGACCAATCAGGTGGCTCGGTCTGAACCACATGTTGTTTTAATTTTCAAATCATACATACAGGCTGCATCTGAATACTCAGTACATACTATTTCTGTTCAGTGTCTACTACTTGACCGTTAATGTAGTACGTGCTACAGCCGCACGTAGAACGCCTCCGAACCCTTCCGAACACCACCGAAAACGCTACCGGAGATGTTTGGAGATGACGTATTTCCCCTCTGTGCGCAGCAGATCAGATGCTAGCGAAGTTAAAGTCATTTCCGATAATTTACCTCATGGTTTTCCGTCTTGTCGTCGTTGCTAGTGAATAAAAATGTCTCCTTCTGCGCGAATGGCTCTTGATATCGCTGCTTTTATTTATTTTAATTTTCTCCGCGGCATTCTTCTTCTTCGGTTACTAGACTCCCGCTGCATTGTGGGATAGCGTAGTGTCCTACCGTTGTACACTGTGGCGGTAGTACGCACTCGGAACCCTTTTCCGTACTACACAACGCGTACTAAGCATTCGGACGTACTATATTTGTCACGTACTACAAAATGCATACTATATAGCAGTCACGTATGCGTATTCGGATGCAGCGATAGACTGCAATCTGACAAAACAGCAGGTAGGATATGGGTGAAATATGCTGCCTGAATGTAACACTGAAGCAACAGAAAACAGTGTCGAACGCTCCAAAGTGTCTGGGCGTGACCGGGTGCTCTAAGTGCTATACATATCAAAAACATGATCAGAGCTAAACTGTTGAGATTGACCAGTCATTGCTCCCGGTGGTATACCTGTCAGTACTTTAAAAGTGATCTAATCTCTCGTGACACAGCATACATAATGTATTGGGCTATAAGGGTACGCGATGGAGACTACAAGTGCAGTGCATTTATACAGCAACCGCAAGCTGAATCCTTTTCTCATGCGTTGTCATTACAAAGGGTTATTTATTTTTTTTGTACTGGCACTTATTTGCATAGGAGTGTCATGAGTACCTTTCACTCTCAATGATTGAGGTAATTGAAAACGTCTCTAGGGCAGAGATCCCCGTTAAAAACGCCTTTATATACTGTTTTGCACTTTTTTTTTTTTTAAACCTAAATAGAATGGTGACTTAAATCCTTGTAAGCATGAATTATTAAGGTAAATATAAAAAGCAATTTAAGAGTGTAGCTCTGTTGGTTATATTTAAAGCATGGTGATTCTGATGAAGGCTGACATGGTGGTGTGCTCTCTGACACCATGGCTTATTTCTGACGTTGCTGGGAGGGATGGGCTGGTGCTATAACTGAGGGCGACAGAGAGGAGAATCCGTAAAACATGGGAGACTCAAGAGACATAGGAGACTCAGAACAAGACAGAGAGGAGACTCCGTGAAACTATAGGAGACTCGGGACAAGACAGAGAGGAGACTCGGGACAAGACAGAGAGGAGACTCATCACACAAAAGAAAAGAGACTCAGGATGAGACAGATAGGAGACTCAGGACGAGACAGAGAGAAGCCAGTACAAGACAGATAGGAGACTCAGTACAAGACAGATATGAGACTCAAGACAGAAAAAAGACGCTATACAAGAAGGATAGCAGTCTCAGTACGAGACAGATAGGAGACTCAAGACAGAAAGAAGACACTATACAAGAAGGATAGCAGACTCAGTACAAGACAGTAGGAGACTCAAGACAGAAAGAAGACGCTATACAAGAAGGATAGCAGACTCAGTACAAGACAGATAGGACACGGTACAAGACAGAAAACTGGAAAACGGAGTAACGTGCATGATTCAGATGGTTATACACATGTTAAATGACCTGGAAATCTTTGCACAGGATGTGTATTATTCATATTAGCTGGGTTATCATTTATACATCCCCCAAAATATCTGGAAGCTAAGTGATGCACCAACGCAGTACTTTAGGTTGGATATCTGCACACACACCGTTGTGAAGCACGCACTGCAAATGGACCGACACTGAACCGCGGCAGTCAATAACCAAAGAGAAACAATCCCTGACCTTTTGGTTACTGTTACATGCACGGCCGCGGGGGTTGTGGCTGTCTGATTGACATGAGGAGGCAAATGGTGGTTTCTTGTCATCTGTCACACAGTTAAAAGGCCTTTACTCCTGTGGGCAGCGCCTGTTACACGGTTCCTGCATTAGTGCCCCGGAGCAGGGTACCAGGCTTCCAGTTCACCCCGGCGTCACACCCACACCCCCATCGCTCATCCCTCGTTCAAGATCCTGCATACACACACACACACACACACATATACACATACACACGCATACAGACACACACACACACACACACACTCACACACACACAACCACACTCACACACACACACACACACACACACACACACACAATCGCAAGAGCACACACACAAACACAAAACACAACACACGCACTCGA
>JAOPUI010000047.1:4589775-4610955 GCA_027123135.1 Urophycis floridana
ACAGGTCAGACCAGAGGGCAGGGCGGCCAATCACAGGTCAGACCAGAGGGCAGGGCGGCCAATCACAGGTCAGACCAGAGGGCAGGGCGGCCAATCACAGGTCAGACCAGAGGGCAGGGCGGCCAATCACAGGTCAGACCAGAGGGCAGGGCGGCCAATCACAGGTCAGACCAAAGCACAGCCTTGCTTCCCTTCTCCACACTGAGGACATAGGTTCCTGATGGAGACCAGGACACCGCATTGATCGCTGAGCTGAGATGGAAAAAAACAACAACTAGTTAGCTGCACATCCCTCCCTAGTAAACATGAACCTCTTTAGTAACACAATAAGAATGTTGCATTCCTTTCACAGCTTCAGTTGATAATCTATCAGATAATCTCTTATCCCAGTTGGTAATTAAAAGAACCTCATTGAACCAATAGGGAACCATTGTCTCCACCCAGCCCTACTGAGGTGGCCACAACGTGCCTACCTGTGGTTCTTGTCCAGGAGGCGGTCCAGTTTCCCCGTCAGAACGTTCCACACATAGACGCCCCCGTCGGCAGAACCCCCCACCACGTAGTTGCTGTCAGGACTGGAGAACCATAAATCAGAGGGCGTGGAACACATGGTACCATCTCCCTGACCTGTATAACCAGGCACAGGCTCCAGGAGTATGGATGGAGGATGGCTCCTCCACTAGAGAGCACCGCTGACCTACCTGAAGCAGACTCTGGTCCAGTCCGCCCCACATTTGAATCCCGGAGCACTGGGAAGAGAGGGAGCATTAAGAGGACGGCAGTGAGGTATGGGACTCACTAGTACACCAAATGCACACCGTGACGTGGTTCACTTGGTACACAGAACACTGCTTTAGGACCCACCTGAAGGATTGACGGACAGTGTTGGTACGGAGGTCTATGATCTTCAGCAGGTCGTCCCGGGAGCAGGTGAGCAGCTCTGTGCGTTCCTGGCTCAGATCCAGAGAGGTGACCCGGCCCGCAAGCTCCAGCTCCCTCACAATGCTCTCCGCCCTGCACACCACACGGCCTCATGACCTCCAACCTATGACCTAAACATGGTACCGAAAATAACCATCTCTAACAAATATTTACTCTAACCATGAAGACAACGCACCTGATGTCCCAGAAGCGAACCTTCTTGTCAAAATGGCCGCTCATGACACACTGCTCAGTGCAAACGATGTCATTACAACTTGAGCCTGCAAACACAGTCTTCATACCTGCAGAACAAAAACTGGTCAACTCCCAGTGTAACTAGTAGACTGGTTGTACTGGGCAGCTGCCAGAAGGGATGTATAAAGGTTTAGCACTCCTCAGTCATAAATATTCAATCAAGCTTCCAATCACATACAGACTTTACTGCGGAGGTCCCACAGTTTGAGGGTGCGGTCGTAGCTCCCAGAGACGATGCGGGCGTTGTCCAACAGGAAGCGTGCGGCCAGAACCTTCCCACTGTGGCCCGTCAGGGTGTGCTGGAATAAGGGCACAGGTCACACACTGCGCCACGGCCGCGGCCACGGCCGCCCCCCCCCCTCAGCCCCCGTCATGAGCCTCACCCTTAGCCTGAAGTCGTCCACCGTCCAGATGCGACTAGCAAAGTCGTTGGAAGCAGCCAGCAGGTAGGAGCCCTGAGGAAGAGGACAGAGCTTCATCACCTTCATCAGAGGCCAACCATTCAGGAGAACTCCAAGGATCAAGTTGAGGACTTACGGCGCAGTCAAACTCTATACTGGTGATGCCAGCGTTGCTCCCAGTAAGGGCTCCTTTGGGTTCACAGCGACCTACACACACACACACCTCTATCCATCACACTCCCTGGTAGTAGTGCAGAGACAGATGGATGGACACAGCGAGGAATTCCTGAAGAATGTAACACTATGCTAACGAATAGCATAATGGAACTCATATCGTTATGAAGGGTAATGCTATGCTAATCATTAGCATAATGAAACATACATTGTTTTGAAGCTATGTTAAAGCTATGCTAAACATCGATATCAATATCTGGACAAAGCTGCTGTTTTGAAATGTCCTGATAGAGTAAACCAAAACAAACAGACGCATGATTGGTTCTTCATCTGGGAAGGGGCAAGGCTTACCAGAGACCACCTCCCATAGTTTCACCCTTCGGTCCATCCCTCCAGTCGCTAGGAGACGAGAGCCTGGACTGAAGCGCACCGCGTTCACCTCTCCATCATGAGCATCCTGGAACCAACAGAGCAGCGCTTACAGCAGGTCCTTCATCCCTACTAGCCCTGACAAGTCTGACACTAGTCCTCTGTTTGCTACATGCTTCCAGTATACAGCTCGCTGTAAATACAAGGCCAGATTGACCTGTGCGTCACGATTTACAGATTATAATGTTCTGAATCCTGATATCTTTACAATACAAAAAAATCAAAAGAAATTATTTTAGGTCTCAGCTTGAAAACTTGTGATCAGCTCCCTGTCCTCTGTCCCACCCCCTTACTCCATGGGGAATAGTTCTGTGGGATGTCAATCATCATCACACTGAGCCAATGGAACCTCTGACTGAATCAGTTTGTGATGTCACATCCTGTGTGTCAGCAGCTCCTGAAACCAGCACTGCATGACTAGAGCATGTTGGGTAGAGAAGGTGCTGCTGGGAGCTGAGGGGGGGGAGAGGATTCTGGGTAATCAGACCTTTTACAGCTCATCATCGACCTTGGATAAACGGTTGCTGCCTAGGTTACCATGGTAACCTAACGCCCTGTACTCCGTCCCCACAGACAGGATAATGAAGCCCAACCAGTGAGATGGGTGAAAGAGACCGACAGACAGACAGGCATAGAGACGGAGAGATACTTACAAAGACCTGTAGTGCGGTGGACGGGACTCGAACCTCAACCCCTCCTACTGGGGTCTCCGGGTTCTCTGGTGAGGTACTCAGAGAGTTACCTGGGCGACGCCTGTGCACGCACGCACGCACACACACCCGCACGCACACACACCCGCCCACACGTCATACATATGCCACCATGGTCCACTGTGCTGGTTCTGGCCCAGACCCACTAGTGCCTCTAATGGCCAGCTGGGGTGCTACAGAATGGGGATTCAAAAGGCCCTGGTAGATTGTGGTTTGCCTTAATGACTGCCATCTCTCCCTCTGCTGACAGGGCTCTCACTGAGGATCCAGTGACACACCTGGCCTTTGCCCACTGAACCACAACAGGGTAGTGGCCTTTTAAAAACCAGGTTAGTCCAGAAGGTCTCAGCTTGAAAACTTGTGATCAGCTCCCTGTCCTCTTCCCCGCCCCCTTACTCCATGGTGAATGGTTCTGTGGGATGTCAATCATCATCACACTGAGCCAATGGAACCTCTGACTGAATCAGTTTGTGATGTCACATCCTGTGTGTCAGCAGCTCCTGAAACCAGCACTGCATGACTAGAGCATGCTGGGTAAAGAAGGGGCTGCTGGGAGCTGAGGGGGGGAGAGGATTGTGGGTAATCAGACCTTTTACAGCTCATCATTGACCTTGGATAAACAGAGGTTGGCATGGCGATGAAGTTAGCCCTTTTCTAAACAGACAGATGGCATAAGAGCCAGGCTATGCTCACCATTAGCATGTCCCACAGTGACGTGGAGCACACAACCAGACAGACCATGAACCACTAGTTCAGACGAGAGAGAGACAGCCATAACCACAGGAGTGAGACACGTACCCAAAGATGTTGGTGATGGAGTCCAGTAGGCCACCAGGGGGAACCTGAGAGATCCTCTTACTGGGAGAACCAAACAAAGGAAAATAAATCACCTCCAGACACCTAGAACCAGACTGGACCAGAACCAGACAGACCGTCTTTATGAACTTTGTGGTCTTCTTGGTTCTAAACGCTAGCTGAACTCTGCATTAAGTTCCCCCCACCCAGCTAGTTTAGAACAAAGATAGACCATACAATGGCCTGTTGGGTTTAGAGGGTCCTGTAGAGTTCAGATGGCGTAGAAGAACAGTTCAGGTGGGGTATTCTCCGCTCACCTGGGGGTCCGACTCATGGGCCTACTGGGAGACGAGGCCTCACCTGTGCCCTTCACACAGTCCTCAGCAAGAACCTCAATGTCATCGTCCCTGAAACAGAGCACCCGTTAGACCCCACATGGCTGTTAGTGAAGCTGGGGTTGGATCCAACATGGCTGCTAGTGATGCTGGGGTAGGATCCAATATGGCTGCTAGTGAAGATGGGGTTAGATCTAACATGGCTGCCAACTCACGGGTCGAGGGGCAGAGGCTCCTTGGCTGCGTCCGCTAGCTCTTTCTGTAGCTTAGCTTGTCTTCTTCTGGAATAGCAAGCACAGAGAGCTAGAGTCACAATCTACACAACATCACCATGTAAACTGATAAAATAGGTGTTTCTAAAGCTATGGCCCCCCCATGACAAACCAGAGAACATTGAGCAGAATCAGTGGAGTTGGAGGCTGCTCAGACTGTTCTGGGCCTGGCTACGGACACACCCAGATTACCTTTCAGAACCCCGCAACACTGAGCCCTGAGTATCAGAGGGTCCAGTTGGCCGTAGGGCCGTGGCCAGCTGCCTCACCTGCAGTCCTTCTCGTTCTCTGCATTGAGGCGGTTGGCCTCCTGGGCCTTCTCAGCCATCCAGCGAGACACCAGCTCCTGGTTGTCCTCTGTAGTTCTCCTCAGCTTCTCCTCCAGGGCACTGAAGGTGATCTGCAGAGCATCGTACTCATCCTTCAGCATCTGATTGGCCCGCTCAAGGTCCTGAGGTAAAGACACAATATATATCAAGTCAACTGGAGGTCCGGAGACATAAGACACAACAGGTACACCAGGCCTACTCAAGGTCTTGCAGACATAACATATTACAGTATAGAAGTATACATGATCAAATATTCAATATGGCAGATGCCAAACATCATCATATACCCAATAAACATCAAATAACATCTCTGGTCGGTTTAGTCATGTGACTGGATAAGTCACCACAACAGAGTCCGTAGGTTTCCTGGTTACCTGGAGATAAGTCCTGAGTTTTCGACAGTCTCCCTCCAGAGTAGCAATCTGTGCCTGGTACTCCAACATCCTGAGAGATAGAACCAGCTCAACATCTCCTCTTGAAGCACCACTACCTCCTCAAAACATTATACACACATTAAATCACCAGTGGGAAATATCAGCCAACAGAGGCAGAGAGAGAGAGAGACACACAAGCAGATACACAGGCAGCAAGAGAGAGAGTGAGACAGAGACAGGAAGGCAGATAGTCAGGCAGAGAGCAAGGACCAGGAAGGCAGAGAGACTGGCAGGCAAAGATAGGCAAGCAGAGATGCAGGGTACCGACTTGGCATCATTGCTCTGGATCTCCTTGTCCTTCTCTTGGATCCGCGTGTTCAGCTCAATCACACTCTGGGCCAACTAAAAAAAACAAACACAGATTGTCAGTTTGTTGTTTTTTCCTCACATTTGGGTGCTCTGCTTGTGTCTAATCAAAGGTGGTTTTCTGTTGTTGCTCCCATCATGTCTCAATGTGTACTTTAGCGATCCTATCTCCACAGTCCAACAAACTGCACAACAGCACAGGGACAATTCAGGTCTTAATTGGAGGACTCTCTGTCTGTGTTTACCTCTCCTCTCTTCTTGTGGAGCTCCGTCAGCTCCTCCTGGTGTTTGATCCTCATCTGAGACATCTCCTGCTGGAGGTCTCCCCGCACACCCGCGTCAGCCGCACTGAATTTACCATGACAACACAAACCCGATCCTTTACCATGGCAATGCACACACATCCCATGACCATACCATGACACCACACACCAAGATACCATGAGGGCCCCTGGGAGCCAGGCTACCTGAGTTGGGCTGCTCTGGGTCCATCACTCTGGTACCGCTCCGAAAGAACGGCCTGCAGGTCGGATTTCTCCAGCAGACGGTTATCTGGGAACACACACTCCTCATTAGCTACCACAATGCTAACGTCAGGGTCCATAAATGGACCCGTTGTGATGACTACTCCAATACGTCACCACACTACCAATAATAACCACCACCATTAAACATGGCGTCAGAATATGCCGTGTTTACATTGGCTGATGATCTCCTCGAATGCTTGGCGCTGGACTCTATCCCGCATCCTCAGCTGCTCGGAGATGTGTCTCTTCCAGGTGTCCCCACGTCGGTCCGCCATTGCGGCCTAACATACATAAACATAAACCCAAACTCAGCTTTATGCTCCACGCACACTTGCATCAATGCAAGACTAGAGAGGTCGTTTAAAGAACAGTACTTCTGGCTTATGTAATAATTTCTACGACGGAAAGTCGACTACCAAACCCATATCATCCAAGATATCGCTCTGGAAAACGAAACTGTATCGATACCTTCTCCATCTCAGTCCAGAACAAACCCTCGTGACTCCCCGCCACCAGTACTAATGTTTATTAGCTCCGCATGCTAGCGGAGCTGTTAGCTACAGGCTAACAGTCCAGATACTTACCGCATGGACTCCTCTCGCTGACTAGTAGACCTTCACGCGTTGGTCGGTTGGTTAGGGTAAAGCTAACTCGAGACGATGCTATTTTCAGTTGTTAACCGACGCCAGCCCCCTCGCTTTCTTCCTTCGCCTTCACGTCCATTTTGCCTTCGACCGCTACTTCCTGGAGTGTCGCAGAAGAATGACGCCGGCCGGGCGACGGCCTATGGCTTTAAGAGGGGCGGGATAGACGCACCCATCACACGTGACACACATTCTTAATTTCCCTTAAGGGGACCAATACAAGACGCACCAGGTCCGTGTAGGGATGGATTTTATTCATCTCTATATTAGGGTCTAATACGTTTCTAGTCTACTACTACTACTATTGAGATGCTGTTATTTTGTGATGTCTATCTAAAGACTTACAGAACATACCTACTTTAACACTCTTTCTCACGCAGACTGACAAGTCTAGTAAAATGGAAAACATGAAAAACGCGCGCGCATGCGTGTGTGTGTGTGTGTGTGTGTGTGTGTGTGTGTGTGTACAATAGATGAACCTGGAGTGGAGAGTGGAGATGACAGGAAAGTTCCAGCTACTGTTTTTATTTATAACATGACACACATTACATACACACTTTACACAATCAACAGGCACACAACCTGTCCTGGTCGGGTCCTTGTCCTGGTCTGGTCTGTTCTGGTCTGGCCCTGAGCCTGAGCCTAGTCATAATCCTGGTCTTGGTCTGGTGCAGGTCTTAAACGTAGGCCTTGCTACTGCTGGTGTGTGTCCCCACCGGCTGGCGGTTGTAGATGGGGGGGCCAGGAGACGGGCTTCTGTACTTATAGGAGAACCTGAGGAACCACAACATCAACTCATGACATCACATCAAATAGACCAATCAAAGAGTCACAGAGAACAAACTCATAGAGAAATACGTATGTCAATATATTTAATGTCTTTATAGAGACATTCTGTCTCTGTAAATGTGTTAACTTATTAGAAATATGATTTTTGACTGTATAAACTATGTGTAGTATTAGATATACAACTGTAAAAACTAATCTATATTTTTAAATAAAGAAATAAGTAATATTATACAAAGTAGTGCATTATTACTGTTGTATAGTGTGTTGTTCCTCTGCCTTCTTATAGGAGCAGCAGAGCAGAGCTCCACCCAGCAGACACAGACAGGAAGCAGCCCAGCCCTGGTATAGCCCGGCCCCCAGCTCAAACCTGCAGCACACAACCTGAGGTTAGCATTATGGCTCACAGCTGTGCTACAGCACACAGCTGTTAGCATTACAGCTAAAAGCATACAGGCTGGCATTAGCATCTTTGCTAACAGTAGAGCTACTGCATCCTGCACCAAAGATCCTATGATAATCAATCATAGAGCCGCTAGGGTGCGCGCCCGGTTAACCTTGAAGGTCTCCATGGTAACTCACCGGACTCCACCAGAGTTCGGGTTGTAGAACTCCTGCACCACCCGGCTGGCGTACCATGACACGGCCACCAGACCCAACACACCTAATGAGAGAGATTACATGCATCTGTACTGTCTAACCCCTAACCTCCCCCTTAATTACCTGTTTCTGTACTGTCTAACCCCTACCTGCTCCTTAATGACCTGTTTCTGTACTCTCTAATCCCGACCTGCTCCTTAATGACCTGTCTCTGAACTGTCTAACACCTACCTGCCCCTAAATGTCCTGTATCTGCACTGTATAACCCCTACCTGCCACTTAATGATGTAATGGTATATAGTAGTTAAATAGCAGGAAGAATAATAGCTGTCATTGAATAGAGAGCTGAGCTGCAGTGGGTGTGAGTTACCTGAGTGTGTTAACAGGGCTCCTTGTGTGTGAGTTACCTGAGTGTGTTAACAGGGCTCCTTGTGTGTGAGTTACCTGAGAGGATGAACAGGGCTCCCCCGGTCAGGGTGAGTGTGCTCTTGGTTTGCAGGGACACCCGACCCAGCTGGGTGCAGCGGAGCCCCAGGACTGACAGAACCAGGGACACCAGACCCACCAGCAGAGACACAATCATCAGACCCCGACACACCTGGATGTGGACTACACACACAGGAAGTCAGCCTGCATACAGGACGTCGGTCTGCAAAAAGAATGCCACACTACACACAGGGAGTAACCCAAAACCCTTCACAGAACACCGGATGGGCATTGTAACTCTTCTCCCACAAACAGGAAGTCCCACGGCAGACGTGGAAGGAAGTGAGAGAGTGCCCACCTGGCAGGGCGAGGAGGGACTTGAAACGGCTGCACTGTGTGGATCCCAGGGCGCTCGACACGCAGCTCATCCACAGGCCTTCAAACATCCAGTGGCTGCTGGTAACAGTGTCCGCCTGGCTGTGCACACGCCAGCGATGGGAGCTGGTGCAGCTGGACTGGACACACCAGCCCACCAACCCCAACAGCACACCGACCACCTGCAGGGCCACCGCCATAGCTCCGCCTTCCAAGAACCTGTCGACCAATGGGCAGAGGAGTAACTGCCGGTGTCATCATATTAAGGTGTTGATTTGGTTATGCATACAGTATAGCGTAACATGTAAAACATGAAGCAGCTGACAAAAGATGCTGCCAGGATGAGAGCTGCTGAAGACACACTTGTCCTGGGATGACTAATCCTCTCAAGGGTGAGGACATGACATCGTGCCAACATGGTGATGTAATCTACTGCTATCTCACACACTTTAGTCTGTCCTAGAAACTACTTTGATTCCTAAACATAACTGATCGCAAGTCTTATCGAGAAACTTTTTTTCTACCCTCAGTAGTCTCCTGGTTGGACTCTCAAAACACTCCCCCATTCCATTCATATAAAGTCAGACAAAGTCAGGATCTTACCCGACCGCCTTGCGGGTGAGTCCCCTGTCCAAATGTCTTTGTTGGTTAACCCTCCACCTTCCAACTGGACCACAGTTCTGGTCCTACAGTAGATGTAGATATCTGATCCTACAGTAGTTCTGAAGATCTACTAGAGTAGTTCTGGTCCTACAGTAGGTCTAAATGCCTAGAGTAGTTCTGGTACTACCGTGGATCTTCTTGTGTAATGCCGTGTGTCTGGGTATATATTGGCATCTCCTGTGATCCCGGGGTCACTGCCCCCGGAGGGACACCATGAATAAACAGCCTTTCACCCGTCACCTGACAGGAAGCAGAAAACAACCAACTTTACCCATGTTCCCTGGTTCCTAAGGGAGGTCAAGGTGAGTCACTGGTAACGTTTCAGGCTGGAGCCAAACTATGATGAGACTTGGATTGCTCTAGGGATCCTGTCACATCGGCACTGGTCCAGAGGCGTCTTCAGGACTTTAGACTCAAACACAGAGTGAAAGCCAAACTACCAACAGAGTGGAGTAGGTCACTCTAGAAGCCTGTGTTGTAGTAAACCTGTTGGTTTCAATGCAGAAATCTAAGACGGCGGGTGAGTCGAAGGACATTTTGGGGACCAGTTCCTTGTGGATGTTTCAGTACTCAGTACTATAGCATATATCTCTCTATCTCTCTCTGCCATCTTGCATCTCTCTCTCTCTCTCTCTCACAAACCACTTATGGAGTTCAGGACATCAAACTTTAAGACTCTCTCAACACATGGTGGAGTTTAAATCAACTTTTAATCAGTTTACATAATCATTGTTGGGGACCTTATGGTACAGCTATCCATCAGTCCTGGGTGGGCTGAGCCCTTCATGGAGGGACCTGTATATTGGTGGCACCACAGAACCACCAGGGGAACCAAAGCATCGCGTACGCTGTTTATCTGCATCATCATCATCATCATCATAAACAGGAATGACATCAAAATCATCTTTAAAGGAGGCAGGTTTCCAAGGTTACACAAGATAAACACAAACAACTCACACACCCGCATCATGATGGTCAATGGTGGTCAAACTCACTCTCTGGGGTTGGTTTCCATGGTAACCTGTTTATTCCAGTTTCCACGGTAACCCATGTTTATTCCAGAGGGCATGTGAACACACGGTTACCATAACCACTGCATTTGGGAGTTTTTCGTATTTCACCCGGTATGGTTAAACTATACCGGGATGATCATCAAACTGGGATGATCCACAAACTGAACCTCATACTAGGATGATCCTCATACTGGGATGACACCGTGTGCTGGAGGTGATAATGTCGTCTGGGGGAGGTGATGACGTCGTGTGGGGGAAGGTGATGATGTCATGGGGTGACATCACAGGGGGGCCGGCCTCAAACTGAGCCTCCTCCGTTAGCCCCGCCCCCCCGGCCCCTGGTGCGCAGGTTGTGCCACACCTGCACCAGCGAGTCCCTGTTCTTCCAGATCAGCTCGTGGCCAAACAGGATGTACCAGCTGCACAACACACAAAAAGAGGCAGCGTGGGCTTGGGATCTCCCAGTATGTCGTGTATGTGTATAGTTTTTCTGGTCTGAAATGGTCTATATTGGAGTAACACTAACATGCCAAACAGGGCTCCTCCCAGGTGACTGGCGTGGTCGAAGATCCGCCAGCCCAGCACCACGCCTGCTGTATCCATGGCAACGATGGCCTTCAGAGCCTGTCACAGGAAAGAGGAGGACTAACATGTAAGGCTGAGGGAGCGTTGGGACGACTATTTCGAGGCAGTGAGTGACCTACGTTAGCCGCAGAGAAGGTGAACATAGGGAGGAAGATGATGGCCAGCTTGGCATCGGGCATCTTGGTACAAACAGCAGCCAGTACGGTCATGATCGCACCGGACTGGGAAATACACAAAACCAGTGTAAACACACCATTAGAATCAGATTAAACACACAAACAGTAGTTTAATTCTAACCACTACGAACCGGACCGGTAGGAACCGAAGGACTTACCGCTCCTAGAGAAGGGCCAAACCTGCCTGTGGCCGTCTTGGCCAAGTAGCTGGCCATCGTAGAGATGACACCTGGAACACAACACAGCTGGTTGGCATGGCAACCAGTCAGTGAACGCCTTCAGGGGTCACATCCTGTTCTCAAGACAGACAGGTAGAGGAGCAGACAGAAAGCTAGTGGAGCAGACAGACGGGCTACCTGCAGAGGTAGACAGACAGACAGATGGGTTACCTGCAGAGAGGTAGACAGCCAGGAACTGCTCTTGTCCCAGCATGGAGACTGCGCTGGACGAGAAGCTCCAGAGAACATACATGTTGGCAGACAGGTGGAGCAGGGAGAAGTGGCTGAAGGTGGAGAGCAGCATCGAGGAACACTGTGCCGCTGAACAAACAGGACAAAGGGACAGATGGGTCAAAGAGACAGACAGGTTGGAGACCATGTGTATTATAATCCAGTGAGTGTGATGAACCAGTGTGCATTCTCATCCAGTGTTATAACCAGTGTGTATTATAATCCAGTGAGTGTTATAACCAGTGTGTATTATAATCCAGTGAGTGTTATAACCAGTGTGTATTATACTCCAGTGTTATAAACCATTGGTATGATAATCCAGTGAGTGTTATAAACCAGTGTGTATCATAATCCAGTGAGTGTTATAACCAGTGTGTATGATGCTCCAGTGAGTGTAATAACCAAAGGTACTGACTGGAGGCGCTGGGGTCAGAGGTGAAGTAGCGCATCATGGTGCGCTGCAGGGCTGGTACTCTCCAGCAGCAGTAGACCACCAGGTTAGCAGCGATGATGCCTGAGATGGAGAAGTGTTACCGTGTGTGTTGCTGCACCACGCAGAGGCGCCACCACACCTCAGTCATGCATGTAGAGGTTAACCGTGATACCTGTATGCAGCAGTACAACTGTCTGAAGTCAAGAGTCTGACCTTTGACCTGAGTGCTACTGTACCAGCTAGCCAAACACTTCCAATTGGTCCACTTGTTCCCGCATGGTGCACTTTTGGGCGTCACAATTTTGTTGTCAAAAAGTGAGTGTACAAGAGGAGAGTGGACAGCAGGCCATAATAATATGAACATACTCTTTACAACTGAATTGTACTTTTGTTATTAGAGAATAACAAAAACGGTATCCTTGGTTACCGCTATGGGTTCTAACATGAACAGGTCCAAACACAGCATGTGGAGCACCCACAGCATGCAGCCACCATCCTTACAGCTGCTAGAAATGTTGTCCTTTATTCAGGTCTGCTGAATATTCAGTGCTGTTCTAGTGCTGTTGCTTTGGTCTGAATATGCAAGATAACCACCCCTCCATTTGAATGCAACAGATATAAAAGGCTGGGAAATAAATGTGGAATTATACAATTAAAGTCCCCTGAAATAAATAAAAAGTCTTTTGTGAGACATTGTTTTATTAAAATCTCTTTATTTAACTATATGCAGTAATTTATGTATTTGTATTTTAAATTATTCATGCACAAAGTGACCACAATGCTTTATATACCTAAAAATATGTTAAATATGTTTATTTTCAATGACCTATATGATATTTTCTATTATTTTAAATTCTCATTATTAAAGTACCACCTGCAGCACGCTCTCTCACCACCGGAGGTGCACACACCACTGGTTGAAAAACACTCAACATTATAGTGTTGACTACACAGATAGGGAATGAGGGAACAAGTCAACCAATTAAAATCACTGCCCATAATTCGACCATTGTGCTACTGTTAGCATCAGGTCCTAAACTATTGTTCTACTATCTTCCATTCGCGATGAAGGACTGATTGGACCCTTCATGATAATGTATGAATACAATTGGTTTGAAACCCACCTGTGACAGTTCGTTGGCCCTCACTCAAACTGTTCCACCATTGGTTGATCTGAAACCCAGCCCCAGCCAATCAGAGACGGAGGATTATTGTTGTTCGGTCAGTGTGATCAGAAAGTAAAGTAAATAGTAACTGGTCATATAAATACTACATGATGTGTTCTCTGTAAATGTGTTTGAATCACTTCTTTAAGACACATGATTTAGGATAACATCATCCATCTCCTCAGTCTCCGCCCCTGGGGTTAGATCATGTGACCAATCAGAACCCAACCTCACCTCTTTACGGAAATCTCCCTGTTTCTGTGGGCGGAGTTTCTCCATCCAATCAGCTCGCAGATCGTCAAAGTAGCTCTGGACACGCGACTTCAGTGATTCATACTGCCAGATGGCTGCGGTCGCGAAAGAACAGCCTGTAAACTAATCAATCAGATCAGAGCCTGTAAACTACCCAATCACATTACATTCGATAAACAAACATAGATCACATCCTGTAAACTAACTTATCAGATTGCAGCCTGTAAACTAACCAATCAGATGAGAAGATGAGCTGCCAGCAAACTAGCATGGCATTGGAACAAGCATTGCACATTTCATGGAAACAAACTAATAATCAGAAAACCGAGACTAGGACTAAAGCACTAACACAAAACATGTACTTCACTTATTGGTACAACTAGTATAGGTATAACATCTTGATCATCTTAGATACTTCTTGAACATCTTAGATACTTTGTAACTGGGATAACATCTTGGTCAGATACTTTCTAACTGGTAGAACTAGTACAGGAATAACATCTAGGTCAGATACTTTGGAACTGGTAGAACTAGTACAGGTATCTTGGTGAGACAGGATCTCCTACCCCTATGGTGAAGATCAGAGGTTTGACCAGCCGACCAAAGTGCCTGGGTGGAGTCAGGGGTGAGTCGACTCTGCTCTTGCTGCTCCATGCCTCGCTGGCTTCTGTGTGGGAGGGGTTCACCTCCTCCTCCACCCCTCTCCTTCCTTCAGTCTTCTTGGCTGGTCTCCTGAAGGCACTGCGCTGCTGGAAGCCATGCTTAAACCTGAGGCCAGAATGGAGTGTTAGCCTACCCCATGGAGAGGGCTCAACACTGTCCTCCCTTCTGACATGTTGATGCATCTGCATCCACTCAGCAGGAGTAGTTGCTAGTAATTTGCGTTTAATGCAGTAATCATTAGTCACTCCCCATCTTCCGGAAGAGACGCAAGACCCACTTGTTCAGAGTTCACCTGAACCCTGCATAACCCTACCCTCGTGCTCTTATTTGTTGTACGTCTTGGCACTTTAATCACTTCATAATATGACACTTTAATCGCTCTTTGTAACTTGGCACTTGGTCAGAGATGTTGTATACTAGTAATGGTTAACCTAGCGATGGAAATGCTTGAAACTTGTTCTGGTGACTTGCTTACTGCATTAGGAGCAATGAAATGTTTCACCTTCTTAGGACAAATATACTGTTTGTAAGTCGCTTTGGATAAAAGTGTCCGCTAAAAGCCCTAAATATAAATGTTATATAGAGTGCCTTTCATTTCCTGCATGTTTTTTTTTCTCCAAAATGCATCATCAACCCCTGCGACCTCCACAGGTTGGGTACCCTGGACTACAGGGAAACAGGTGGGCGGGACCAGAGCACAACAAAACCAGTATGAATCACAGATGACATGTTGGGTTCGACTGCAGGATCACTGAAACACCTTCAGCTTTAGGTACAATCACGTAAACCAACCGAACTACCGAAGATGACTGATTAGCCAGCTGAATGACAGTCTGACCAACTAACGGACTAACTGACTGAAAGACAGACTCACTATATAACCAACCAACCAAATGAATGAATGATGTCAGCCTGGACAGGTTGTCATGTTTAGTTAACTGGTGAGATAGCAGCTAGTTAGCCACACGGCTAGCATAGAGTATCAAACACATTATATCCCTGTTTAAAAGTTTAGAGTAGCTACCCATTGG
The DNA here is from genome assembly GCA_027123135.1 of Urophycis floridana. Classification (NCBI taxonomy): domain Eukaryota; kingdom Metazoa; phylum Chordata; class Actinopteri; order Gadiformes; family Phycidae; genus Urophycis; species Urophycis floridana. The sequence continues at coordinate 4,604,926 of JAOPUI010000047.1, forward strand.
CCCTGGAGGCCGAAGAAAAGAGCTTCTCTCTGGCCAGGGACCTGAAAAGACAGCCTCTCCACGCCATAGAGCCAAGTAACCCGAGTAACCCCGAGTCACCTACGAACCTCGCACCGCTTCCCTTCCGGGTCAACTGGTAACAACAAGCGCCTCCTGTGGCCGAAATCGAAAATACACCTAGAAATGTAGTACAATAATAATAATAATAATAATAATAATAATGATGATGATGATGATGATGATGATGATGATGATGATGATGATGATTGATGGTGATAATAATAATAATAATAATAATAATAATAATAATAATAATAAGAAGAAGAAGAAGAAGAAGAAGAAGAAGAAGAATAAGACAAAGAGTGTCATGGACAAACATTAGTGTTTCATAATCGATTAAAATGAATATAAAGACTAGACTATCAAATCAAATGAATAAACTCTACAGGATGTAAGGTAGCAATTTTGCTTTCACAATAAAATGCACTTGAGTCAGGCTAGTCCCGAAGGCTATTTATACATTCATGATGAAATAACAATATTGTGTTGACATTATCATTATAGTAAACAATAATATTGACCACGAATTCATTTTTAAAGATCGTGTTGGGTGATTGACAGGAGGACGGCAGACCTTTAATGTGAAAGCAGAAGGGTGCGTTAGTTTCACTGGCTTCCTCCGCCCAGCAGACGGAGGAGGTGTTTGTAACATGGCGGCCCCTGCGCTCTCTAGTCGGGCTGGGTCGGTGGGCAGCCTCGGCAGCAGCCCCACGGCGACTCCCGGCTCCTCCAATAACAACAACAAGAGCCTGCAGGCCTGCCCGGAGCTGGACTTCAGGTCCGGGTCCCGGGTGGACGACCTGAACCGGCTCATCCAGGAGTTCAGCAAACACGACCAGCGTGAGTATGACGACCAGAGGGCTCTGGAGATCCACACGGCCAAGGACTTCATCTTCTCCATGCTGGGTGAGAAGCACCGAGAGTCACTCTGTCTATGCTATGATCGTGTTGTGTGGTTGTGGTTGATATGGAGCGGACAGGGGATCTGCCCATGGCCTGGACATCCTCCAGGAATACTCATCATGTAAACTGTCCTCAGAATAGCATCTTCCGCTTCATTTGACCCAAACCCCACCTCGCTGGTTGGGCTGGGGGAGACCAATCTTCTCTCACCCCAATGAACCCCCCGCCGGGAGGCGAGGCCTGGTCAGGTGCCCCCTCTCCTGCAGTTGTCTCGGCTCCTTTTAGCCGGAGACGGCAGGGGGACATCAGAGTAGACTACAATCATTTAGCATCATTGTTAGTGACCTAGGAACTGATGTTATACAGTGATCATAATTAATACTGTATTGAACTAGGAACTAATGTTATTCATTACCATTATTAATATTGTAGTGAACTAGGAACGAATGTTCTAGTATCATTATTAATACTGCAGTGAACGAGGAACTACTGATATTAATACTGTAGTGAAGTAGGATCTAATATTCTACAATCATCATAATTAATAATACCGTAGTGAACTAGGAACTAATATTCTACAATCATCGTTATTAACACTGTAGCGAAGTTAGATAGATGGATATTTTATTTATCCTGGAGGAAATTTTTGTCATCCAGTAGCTTATGCATACACACACATACACACATATTTCACCCCCATACAGAACAGATCACTCACAGAGATATTATAATATTATCATTTAGCATCATTTAGTGACCTAGGAACTAGGGAACTAATATTATACTATAATTAGTAGTCATTATTGTTATTGTACCCTTCAGCATATTGAATTAATATTGTACTATTGTCTTTCAGCCTAGTTGATTCAAATTGTAGTGGCCTAGGAACTAATTAATAGGTTGCAGGCATAACGAGTCCCAGTCTGCGTCTACATGCACCACAGCAGTAGAGTGACCCACCTCTTTAAAGGATGCTGAGATGTCTGTAGATGGTCTCACCAGATTCAGACGAGTTGTTTCATTCCAAGGTCATCATTGTGGGTCCAGAGGGGATGTCGCTAAGGTAGCATTTACTATCCTTTAGCCCCTCCCACTGACTAGCAGAGTTACAGTAGCCTAGCTGCTGTTCATGTGAGGGGAATACACTTTCAGTTCTTAAAAAACATTCCCAATGTGTTCTGAACACTCGCTTATTCAAATTGAGTGGCAGTAACAACACAAGATGTTAGTATGTCTACAAGCAAACACAATTAGTAAATAATACAAACAAACACTATTTTCGGCGTTGGGATTTGTTTGGCTCCCTTTGATGCTCCTGGCTGGTTTCTGCGGAGTCTTGCCTCTCAGTGGCACGTAATCACAGCTCTAGATACCGTGTGTAAAGTTTAAGACAAATTACAAGGTTGTGTTGTTACTGATGCTGCTTCTGAATGAGTATTCAGAACACATTGGGAATCTTTGTTAAGTAATGAAAGTGTATTCCTCTCACATGAACAGCAGCTAGGCTACTGTAACTCTGCTAGTCAGTGGGAGGGGCTAAAGTTACAGTAAATGCTAACCCAGCAACCTCCCCTCTGGACACACAATGCTGAGTTTTGTAATGAAACAACTCAGCTCAATCTGGCTAACACAGGGAATTTACAGATATCTCAGTGCATCCCTTTCACTCTGAAGTCTACCTTACAGTACTCTCCCTACTAAGTCTTGACTAAATTCACATTGAACCGGATTAACTATGTAATGCTACTGTGTGTATCTAACCCTGTATACAACATCCAGCTAACACAAGAAACGTCAGCAGGATCCATACAAAAACCAAACCTGGTCCACAACTAATCTCTCTAAATGAATTCCAGCCCATTACTGGACGGCTCTAAAAGGCTTCCCGGGCCATCAGCGAAGATGATCTAACTAGAGAATATTGTTGAGTCAGAACCTACGCGGTTTCTCTCTGCAGCATCTCTCTGCTGCCCCATGATGTTCCACTCTCACCAGTCAACTCAAAGTTCTATCTTTGCACTAATCAGCAGCAGCAATGAAATGTTTCACCTTCTTATGACAAATGTACTGTTTGGATAAAAGCGTCTGCTAAATGCCCTAAATGTAAATTATCACTAACACGATTATTTTGGTATTGTTAATACTAATAATTAAATTAGGATGTAATGTCTGATTTTTTCACAGCCTGTTCAACACCTCTAAATATATCAATGATAATATGTAACACACCATAGATAGACCTCAGGTGTTTTTAAGGTTAACACAGCATGTACCTGGCTAACTTCTCCCTGTCTCCAGCTATGGTGGTGTTAGCTAACCTCTACCTGGCTGTCCTCCAGGTATGGTGGTGTTAGCTAACCTCTACCTGTCTGTCCTCCAAGTATGGTGGTGTTAGCTAACCTACCTGTCTGTCCTCCAGGTATGGTGGTGTTAGCTAACCTCTACCTGTCTGTCCTCCAAGTATAGGGGTGTTAGCTAGTCTCTACCTGTCTGTCCTCCAGGTGTGGTGGTGTTAGCTAGTCTCTACCTGTCTGTCCTCCAGTTATGGTGGTGTTAGCTAGTCTCTTCCTGTCTGTCCTCCAGGTATAGTGGTGTTGGCTAACCTCTACCTCTCTGTCCTCCAGGTATGGTCCAGAAGTTGGACCAGAAGTTGCCTGTGGCCAATGAGTACCTGCTGCTGTCAGGAGGGGTCCGGGAGGGCGTGGTGGATATGGACCTGGACGAGCTCAGCGTTTACGCCCGGGGGACCGACTACGACATGGACTTCACCCTGCTGGTACCCGCACTCAAACTCCACGACCGGAACCAGCCTGTTACGCTGGACATGCGGCACTCGGCACTGTGCCACTCCTGGCTGAGCCTGCGTCTATTCGACGAGGGCACCATCGCCAAGTGGAAGGCCTGCTGCACCGTGGTGGACCATATCAACGGAGCCACAAACTACTTCTTCTCTCCCACGCTGGTGGCTGACTGGTTCTACCAGTCCATCTCGCTGGTGCTGCTGGAGGTGCAGAAGAAGCCTCAGAGAGGCATGCCGCGGGTGGAGAAGGTGGAGCGCAACGGCACCATCATCTCCGTCATCCTGGGCGTGGGCAGCAGCCGCATGCTCTACGACATCGTGCCCGTGGTCTCCTTCAAAGGCTGGCCGGCCGTGGCCCAGAGTTGGCTCATGGAGAACCACTTCTGGGACGGGAAGATCACAGAGGAGGAGGTGATCAGTGGCTTTTACCTGCTGCCCGCCTGCTCCTTCAAGGGCCGCAAGGAGAACGAGTGGCGGCTGTCGTTCGCCCGCAGCGAGGTGCAGCTGAAGAAGTGCATCTCGTCCAGCTTGATGCAGGCCTACCAGGCCTGCAAGGCACTGATCATCCAGCTGCTGTCCCGGCCCAAGGCTGTGAGCCCCTACCTGCTGCGCAGCCTCATGCTGTGGGCCTGCGACCGCCTGCCCGCCCCCTACCTTGCGCAAGAAGACTTCTCCGCCCACTTCCTGTTGGGGCTGATCGATGACCTGCAGCACTGCCTGCTCAACAAGATGTGCCCCAACTACTTCATCCCACAATGCAACATGCTGGAGCACCTGTCGGACGAGGCGGCCATGCTGCACGCGCGCAAGCTGTCGTCGGTGCGCTCCGACCCGGCCGAGCACCTGCGCTCCGCCATCGAGCACGCCAAGGCCGCCAACCGCCTCAGCTCGGAGCTGCAGTGGCGCGGCGGCGGCAGCAACCCGCCCTCGCCGCAGTCGGACGCCGGCGGGGAGAGCCAGCCCGACGACCGCCTGGCCAAGAAGCTCCAGCAGCTGGTGACGGAGAACCCCGGCAAGTCCATCTCCGTGTTCATCAACCCCGACGACGTCACCAGGCCTCACTTCCGCATCGACGACAAGTTCTTCTGAGAACGCGCGTTCCTCTCTCTCCTACTTTTTTCGCTCGTGCTCCTCCTTGTGGCCTCTCCTCTGACCGGAGGGATATTTTTTATCTTTTATTTTTTCACCAAGTGACGTTACGATTGTTTTCCTTCTTTCCTTCCCTTGTCTCCTGTGATCTGAAGTTCCTTAGGGCCACTCTGACGGGACACTCGGCATTGAAGCTGAAGGTAAAAACAGTAAAGACTGTGCTAATCATCGTCCAATCAGCGAGCTTGTTCCAGAAAAAACATGGCAGCTCAACTGGGCTTTTCCCCACAATGCTTTTAACTTCAGATATGAAATGTCCTATGGCCAGAGTGTTGGAAGATATCCAGGGTTTCTGACCTTAACAAACTGTTCTTTCATTTAATAATTTATGTAACACTAACTGGTCGGTAATGCACATTGTAGTCCAGCTTTAGTGCTGGGCTAGGTTAGAGCTAAATGTAGCGCTAAATGTAGCGCTAAATTAGCGCACCTGAGACGAATGACTTTCAGGGGAAATCTCATTCGAATGTCTTACTGCTGATGGTACGATGGCCCAAGAGGCAAATGTGAATAAATACAGACTGACGGACTTACCATGGATAGCTAGCTAGATAACTAGGAACCACATGTAAATATGGACTGGCCGAGGGGTGAAGGCTCGGTAGCTAGGAACCACATGTAAATACGGACTGACCGAGGAAGTGAAGGCTAGGTAGCTACACTGCTAGATAGAAAACTGACATTGTGTTGATTTATTCTTATTTTGCAAAGAATGTAAAAAAGTATTTCTTTATCATGAATACCTCGCTCTTCTGAAGAGGGTTGTGTGTTGGGCTGACTACAAGTAACACTAAACAAAACCGTTCGAAGTAATACTACTACTTTAAAGGTACAGGATGCAGTGGAACCCGGAGTAGTGACACCTGCGCTAAAGTATGGTTTTAACAAGCTAACGGCCTCATCTCTCATGGGCGCTGTGGTGGTGTTTACTCTCTCCTTCCACCCAACTCCTCCTGTAACAAGTGGGCACCAGGCTGTAGCCATGGCTACGAGTGTCTGGGTCGGAGCAGACGTTTCCTTCCCTGGGTTTGTTTTGTATCGTACGCAGGGGGGCCCCCGCCGGGGGGGGGGTTGGGGGGGGGGGGGCGGGGGGGGGGGGGGCGGGGGGGGGGGGGGCG
>JAOPUI010000047.1:4651195-4663708 GCA_027123135.1 Urophycis floridana
GGGGGGGCACATGGGTGGGGGGGAGACACATGGGTAGAGGGGGGAGAGAGACATGGGGAGAGCGAGAGTGAGACAGGTTTTTCTTACTCTTTGCCACTGCGGTCGACTCCTTCATCGGAATCAGAGTCTTCCTGAGCTGGCTGCTGCTCAACCTTCTGCTGCCCCTCCAGCTCCTCCTGGTTAAAGCCCTACACACACACACACACACACACACACACACACACACACACATTATACACACACACACACTATACACATACATAATACGCTCTTTCACGACAGGATGTTCTCATTACCGTAAACTCCTCTTCCTCCTCGTCCCCTGACTCTCCAAAGATGTCTGCTATCATCTTCCTAAAACACAGGAAGTGATGTCAGTCACGGGCCCAGTACCCAGTAATGGTACTACCCAAGACCCAGTAATGGTACTGTACCCAAGACCCAGTAATGGTACTGTACCCAAGACCCAGCACTGATGCTACCCTAGACCCAGTAAGTCTAGTACTAGTCTGGTCTACTCACTCTTCCTGGTCTTCTCCAGACTCGCTGTCACTGCCGAACAGGGTCTTCTGGTCCTTGTTCTTGGTGGGGGTGTCCTCATCCTCACTGTCTGAGCCCAGCTCCCTCAGCTTGGCCGCCATGCTGCGGTCCGGTCCGTCCGAGTCTGAGTTCTCATCATCCGACACGGCTCTGCTGCGCTTCACTGGGGATGAGAAGCACCTCAGTCAGCCTCCCTCTGCACTGACTCCATGAGTGTGAACACGATGTACTGAGTGTTGATGGTCGCCTCACATGGTTTAGGAGCATCCTCATCCTCGCTGTCTGAGAGGACTGCAGCCTTCCTCTTCACCACTACACACACACACATACACACACACAAAATTTAAGCTGGGTCACTCATGGTTCCATGTCTGATCTTGAACAGACCATTTTGTCAGGCCATGTTCACTTAGGGTGGGAAACACCATACTGCCCCCTGCAGGCAGCGCTGAGAAGATCATATCCTGTTTCAGAGACCCGACATGACTCTCACCAACATGGTAGAGAGACAGAAGTGCCTTGCTGGACATACTGAGCTATATAGGGAATAGAACCAGTAACCCAAAGTGGTAGCGCCTTGCTCTACAGTACCTGGTCCAGCGTCTTCATCTAGGCCATCTTCTGGCCGTCTCCTCTCCCCCTCCTCTTCATCGTCGTCAGCTTTCCGTTTCTCCCCCACCTCATCCTCACTGTCCGACAGCATCACCGCAATCCGCTTGCCCCTGCCCCCCGCCACTTCCTGTCCAACAAGTCCCTCCTCTTCCTCATCTGAGTTCAGGGCGTTCTTCCTCACGGGCATGTCTGTGTCGGGGGTGGAGCTAGGGGAGTGCCCGTGTTTCCCGTCCTCCTCACTCCCTCTGCTCTTCATTGTAGAGTCTTCCTCATCACTGTCCGCGGGCCTGGGCCGCTCTCCCTCGGAGTCACTGTCGTTGCCACGGTTACGGGCAGGGGCCTCTCCCTCTGAGTCACTGTCGTTGCCACGGTTACGGGCAGGGGCCTCTCCCTCGGAGTCACTGTCGTTGCCACGGTTGCGGCCAGGGACCTCTCCCTCAGAGTCACTGTCGTTGCCACGGTTGCGGCCAGGGACGTCTCCCTCAGAGTCACTGTCGTTGCCACGGTTACGGCCAGGGGCCTCTACCTCGGAGTCACTGTTGTTGCCATGGTTACGGCCAGCGGCCTCTCCCTCTGAGTCACTGTGACCCCCCGCAGGCCCCTCATTGTCAGAGCCACTTGAAAGAGCGCTGGTTTGGATGGGGTGGGGGCCGTCCTCACACTCACTGCCGTCATCCTGAAAAATAACACAGCAGCAAAACCTCAGCCTTGTGCACTGTCACGTTGTGGGGAGAGGTTGCATGCATTGAGGAGGGTGTGCATGCAGTGAAGAGAGTATCTAGTGAAGGGAGTGTGCCTCTATTGATGAGAGTGTGCATACAGTGAAGAGAGTATCTAGTGAAGGGAGTGTGCCTCTATTGATGAGAGTGTGCATACAGTGAAGAGAGTATCTGGTGAAGGGAGTGTGCCTCTATTGATGAGAGTGTGCATACAGTGAAGAGAGTGCATGCAGTGAGGAGAACACTGAGGAGAGGGTATCTAGTGAAGGGAATGTGTGTCTCGTGAAGGGAGAATATATATTAGGGACTGGAATCCAGTCCAAATGTCAGTACTGTTTCCTGTTTGGTGCTGAGGGCTCTTGCAGGACGGGTGAGCCCACCGACGGCAACGTCGTGACGCGTGTAATTCTGTCCTTCAGCATGATTGAAGTACATTACGTATACTATATTGTTGTAAAGGAAATGCGCCATGGGTAATAACGGAAGACTCCAGGAAGCCCCGCCCTCTGTCGTCACCATCAGCAAAACAGCCGGCTGTCCAGAACGAGCTCCACACATCCACAACCCGTGGAATCCCGTACCAAGTGTCTGAGCCCCGCCCTCTCTCTCGGGCGCCAGTCAACCTCAGCCCCCCACAGACCCTTGGTCGTGGCGTCATGAGTATACTGGAAGGCAGCTTGGCGTCACAAAAGGCCATCCCCTGCGTTCAGAGCAGAGCGTCCACGCGCCTGGCAGAGCGACGGCGCCACACCCCCTCAAACAAGGGCTCAGTTTAGCAAGACGGATGACACGCTGCACATCAACAGGTTCACAATCACAACACATTGGGATCACGATGAAGGCAAAAAAGCTGCTGCTGACTGTTATCTTGCAGGATCCACTTCTACATGATGATCAGTTGAATGTTATATCCATTGTTGAAAACTTGAAATGTCATGTACTCAGTGGAGTATTAGTAGGCTATAGTTTAAAAGGTAGGGTACTTATATTGACCAAATAATGGCGCTATAGATGAGTGTTTCAGCTGAACGTCTCCTGGGCAGACATAGCTCATGCCTGTGCCAGTACTAGGGCTATTTTACTCAACAAACGTGTTTGTTTCATAATAGACTGTCGACAGGAGGTCAACTTCCACCTCACATAGCATGCAATGATCCACCATAACACGGCAGAGCAGAGACTACACACCCCCATTTAAATGCCAGCCTTTTGTGGTGTAAAACAATGACCAAGACAAATCATTTCAGAACTTTGTCCACCTATAATGTGACCTATAACCTGCAGAGTGCAATTGTGAAAACCCGTCCTTTAGTGTGGAAACATTAGTAAAATAAATAGATAAAGATAACGTGGTTGCATAAGGGTGCACACCCTCTTCCAACTGGGGATGTGGCTCAGAATGAACCAATCACGTTCAAATGTGACAGTAGTCAGTACACACCTGCCGTCACCTGAAATGACCGATTAGTCACTGCCACTTTAAGCAGCTGCAGGAATTCTAGCAAGTACTGGTTATGTACTGCATGTGTGTTAACCCTACCCCTGTGTTCTGATTGTGTATCTCCACGCCCGGCTACATTCAGCAAAAACAAATAAATCAAGTCTCCCACAAGCACGTGGGAGACTGTGTTATGGTCTGATGAGACCACTGTTGAACTGTTGGGCCATATCAAAAGAGGGTATATGGCACAAAAAACAACACTGCACATCACCAACAGACCACCATACCCACGGTGAGGCATGGTGGGGCAGCATGCGTTGGGGCTGTTTCTCTTCAGCTGGAACTGGCTCCAGTCAATTATGAACAGCAAATACTAGTCCATTTTGGCCCCAAACTTTCAGGCGTCTGCCAGAAAGCTGAGGAGGAATTTCACCTTTCAGCACAACAACAACCCAAAGCATCCAAACAACAAAAGGCTTCATGGCTTCACCAGGAGAAGATTGATGTTTGGGAATGGCCCGGCAAGAGCTCAGACCTGAATGCAATAGACAATCTGTGGGCTGATGAGGGCTGTGCACAGCAGATGTCCTCACCATCCTACAGATTTGGAGCGCTTTTGCAAGGAAGAGTGGAAAAATGTTGCCATGATAGACTCCTACCCAAAACAGACTGAACGCTGTAATAAAATCAAACGGTTCTTCAACAAAGTATTAGTTTAAGGGTGTGCACACTAATGCAACCACATTATTTCAGGTTTTGATTTATTCCCCCCTATATAATTCGTTTGTTTTTCCAGTCTTTACATCTACTGTAACTAACATAACATGGCAAATCACAGAAAATCGCTAGCCTTTTTGGCACGCCAAAATGAGCAGGTTCACTCCCACTACACAACATTGCAAGGTAATGAACGGATGTTCCTATATGGACAAGCTAAACCACAAACAGAACAGCGGACCGACCTCTGAACGCCTGGCGGGCCGCAGCGCCTCTCCAGAGGCGGGCTGTTCGTCCAGGACGGGAGTACCTCCGCCATCATCTGAAACACACAGTACATCACACTAAATAAGGTCTTATATGGTATTCATACTCATGAAAATACTTCCTATACAAGGGGAGTGTTGAAGTGAGTTTATATCACTTTATAATGACATTTCAGTACATATAACACATGGCGTGTTATAGAGAGTTTATATCACTTAATGATGACATTTCAGAACACAAAATAATACATAATGTTGAAGTGAGTTCATGTCACTTTATAAAAGACATTCCAGTACATATAAACAATACATATGAGTGTTGTAGAGTAGAGAAAACAAAGCGTCTCACCGGAGCGGCTCGCGGACACCACACCGTCGTCCTCTGCGTCCATCTGAATTGAAGTATTCGGATTATTCAAACGCAAGAGTTATAATTCTGATATTTAGGGAACACTTAGTTAAGCTCAATATGTGCAGCACTGTGATACAGCCAGCCAGAACATGAACTTATAAACGAAAACCTCTGAGGTGTTGATCACCGCCACATCAAAATGGCGGCGCTGCTTTGATTTGCGCATGCTCCGCGATGTCGTCACGAGGTGGTGGCGTCGTTGTTTTGCGGGTCAAACATAGCGTTTTGTATTTATGTATACTTCAAACTGTTTAGTTCATTTTTATATATATATTTAACGATAAGGTACGTAATACGCCTCGGGAAAAATAGATACCCTTCGTTTCAGCTTTTACAATCTGTTAGTGGCTCTTGTTGTGACTTCCGTCTTTGCTGTGACGTCATGACCACGCGACGTCGTCTCTGACGAGCGCGTGTGTGAGAGTTGTTGATCAGATCAACACGAGTTATTCATATTAGTTAGATTGTCATGGGAGAGAAGAGCCGGCTGTGCCGTGTGTGGGTGGGCTCCGAGACGGGAATTCTGAAGGGGATCAGCCCGGCCAAGAAACAAGCCTTCAACTTCTCCGAGACCCGCAGCCTGACCCGAGACCAGGAGGTGCGGGTCCTATGCTGGGGAGACCCCGCTGAGACGGAGGTGCTGGTGGGCTCTGTGAACGGCACCGTGCGGACTTTCAGCACCGAGAAGGGGGTTTTTACGGAGACCCGGCAGTGTGGGGACGCGGAGCAGGGGGTCTTCACTGGGCTGGCGGTGGCGGACTGCGGCCTGGTGACGTGCGTGGAAACGGGCCAGCTGCGGGTGTGGAGAGAGGAGAGCAGCAGCCCCGTGGTGGACATCGACGCAGGGAAGAGTGTGTGTCGCATGAGGCAGAACGCCTCGCAGAAGAACCGAGTTGCCACAGGCGGGAAGGAGAACGGACTGAAGATATGGGACCTGGAGAGACCCGACACGCCGGTGTTCTCAGCTAAGAACCTGAGGGACGACTGGCTCGGCTTGCGGCAGCCCGAGTGGCTCCGGGACGCCGCGTTCCTCCCGGACTCCGACAAGCTGGTGACATGCACGGGTCATCACCAGGTCAGCAGACCCAGTACATTAATCTCGTTATGAATGTATAATAACACGTATCTAAAGGGTCATAGATAATCAAAAGTTGTGTCACCACTAATATACTGCACTGGGACGTGGTGTAAACGTACTTCTATCATGATTGAGACAAAATGTATACTTTTGTTAACTTGATGTCGGTGTCCCATAGGATCCCTCGGTTTGACACTGTATTTGTGTGTGTGTGTGTGTGTGTGTGTGAACCAGGTGCGTTTGTACGACCCTTCCACCCCTCAGCGCAGGCCGGTTCTGGAGGTTCGGTACGGGGAGTACCCTCTGACCTGCCTGTCTCTGGTGGCCGGGGCTCAGGCGGTGGTCGTGGGCAACACCCATGGCAACCTGGCGATGCTGGACCTCAGGAAGGGGCTGGTGCGAGGCTGTCTGAAGGGGCTGGCTGGGGGGGTCCGGGGGCTGCAGTGCCACCCTACCCTACCCCTGGTGGCTTCCTGCGGCCTGGACCGCTTCCTGCGCATCCACAACCTGGAGACGCGCGCTCTGGAGCACAAAGTTTACCTCAAGTCCAGACTCAACTGTCTCCTGCTGGCCAGCGGAGCACTCGGGGAGGAGGAGGGGGGAGAGGTGGAGGACGTAAAGGAGGAGGAAGACGACGAGGTGTGGCAGAGCATGGAGAAGGTGGAGGAGAAGGGCAAGAGGAAAGCCCCAGAGGAGGATGAGGAGCAGGAGGAGACGCAGGTGACCAACAGGAAGAAGAAGTAGTGAGGCCAGACGAGATGCTGAACAGAGGGACCCCACCCTCCATGTTCTCCATGGTGGTGATCCATCAACTGTGGTCACCAGCCCTGATGTCAGCTGACCGGGAGGTTTCTTTTGGACATTGTGGCGTGTGTTTTGTATGTTGTTGTTGATAAAGTTCCAGCAAATATTTCCTTAATCCAGTGTCTGCTCTGGTGTTGGTGTCAAGTGCATAAGTACACAGGACTGGAGTGTTTTAGCTCAGGAGTTCATGGGTATTTTGATCCAGTTTAATCCAGACTAAACTAGGAATGTGTTTCACAACAAACAGGGAAAACATTATCATATTTTATTAAACAGTCCTTTTAAAGAAATGTATTAACCATCCAAAATAGATTTCAGGAATTCATATCAATAAAATGACATTTACTTTTAGTATAATTATTTTTTTGCTTGACCAACAGAAGGTCTGCAGGTGTGATACTAGTGGTTACATATAATGGTTCAGAAGGGCTTGAAATGTAAGGCTCTGCTACAGTGCTCATTAAACACATCACAACCTAATGGAAGCAGTCCATTACTCACAGCTCACGCACCATCCATAGAAATACATAAAAAAATAAAAGACAGGATACATAAACAACGTTGTTAGTTACATGACAGCACATTACATTCACTAAATAAACCTGCATTTGTAACATTTAAGGCCTGTAGAGACGTGTTCAAACTAAGAATATTTAAGTAACTTTCAAAAGTTTGAGGTCACATGACCTTACTGTAACTGCAGCCACATTTCTTTGGTAGCCAACTGAGGATACTAATTAGTGGATTAAAAGACAAGTTTCTGATTTTGGAATGTATTCTAACTCTCTAGACATCTACATGCTACAACATTCCGGCTGGAATCAGACACAGGTCTGGCCAGGTCACAGATCCATCACCATGGCACAGGTCTGGCCAGGTCATAGATCCATCACCACAGCCCAGGTCTGGCCATCGATCTATCACCACGGCCTAGGTCTGGCCAGGCGTCATAGATCCAGGGTACAGACAACTGCAGACTGATTTTACTGCTCAGCGTGAGCTACTCAACACAAGCCTGGCCGGTAGAGTTCTCCACGCCGGCAGGTACAAAAACGGCTAAAACGTAAACCCTTTGACCCTCATTAGTTAATTAGTTTAAGATGATTAAAATGTAAATGCAGGAGGTTAAAGAAACACTTCAGGACACTCACACAAGCAGCGGGACATGGGGACCCCTTCAGCGCGTCTTATCTGTCCCCATTAGACAGGTGACCTCAGCAGTCTGTAATGTTACAGTGGGGACAGGTGATCGGTGCAGATTAAAAGCAGGTATCTCTAATCCCTGGCACACACTGCCTGCAAGTGAATTGCGTCTATGGGGCGTTACCTTACTGCTGCGTCTCGCACACACGTGGTGTTCACAATGGTAGTGGCTCTGCTGCAGTGCTGCTGCCTGCTAGCCCTATCTTTGTACCTCGAGTTAATGGCCATTTTTACATCGAAACTGTCTATTTTTGCAAAGACGCACACGTCTTGCGGAAAATAATTGGTGAGCCTGCATCTCTAGATGATGCGACGCCGCAGACCGCGTCTCATGCGTGTGAGACGCGTGCCTCAGTGGGCAGTGTGGCTGCTCTAACCTGTTAATATGGGCACCGAAATGAAAACCAACAGATAACACCATGTAGACAAAACGTACACGCAGGCACTGTGTCCCCTCCTATAGGTGAGTCTTAACGAGGTGCTACAGGTGAGTGTTAACCAGGTCCTATAGGTGAGTCTTAACGAGGTGCTAGAGGTGAGTGTTAAATGGGTCCCATAGGTGAGTCTTAACAAGGTGCAAGAGGTGAGTGTTAACCAGGTCCTATAGGTGAGTTTTAACCAGTTGAGGCAGGTAAGTCTTAATGAGGTGCTACAGGTGCGCGTTAACCAGGTCCTACAGGTAAGTCTTGACAAAGTGCTACAGGTGAGGTGTGGATGTCTGGCAAACTGTGTTCAAGTCCCAGCAGCATGGTGAGACCACCAGACTTGGCTATTCTCTCTCCCCTCCCCCGTCCTCTCCGCGTCTGAAGTGGAGCCTGTTCAGTCGGTCTGGCTGATTGGATGCCATGTTGCTGAAGTCCCGGAAGATGTCCTGAAACGTCTCGTCATCACCTAACACAACACATGTCATGAACACAACATGTTAATAACATGCAGGTGTATAGTGTATATGCAAGCTGAGTGGCTGCAGTGTGTTACCCATTGTTCCCAACACGCCCTCCGAGTCTCTCATCTCCTCGTTCATCCGAGCCATGCGCAGCCTGACCAATAGATCAATACATCTGATCATACACCCAGAAAATGAATAGTAGAATCAACAGAGCTACAACAACTGAACTCCCCTGGTGAATACATGTGATCAATAAATCAATACACGTGATGACTCACAGGGTGACGATATCAGCGTGTGCCGTTTCCACGGCAATGGCCAGAGGGTCCTGGCCCCTCTCATCCGCTGCATATTGATTGGCTCCTCGCTTCAAGAGCAGACACACCTGTCTGGACCGACCAATAGGAGCTCACTTTACACACAC
This sequence comes from Urophycis floridana, assembly GCA_027123135.1. Classification (NCBI taxonomy): domain Eukaryota; kingdom Metazoa; phylum Chordata; class Actinopteri; order Gadiformes; family Phycidae; genus Urophycis; species Urophycis floridana. The sequence goes on from JAOPUI010000047.1 coordinate 4,660,301, forward strand.
ACACACACACACCTGTCTAGACCGACCATTAGGGGCTCCTGCCTGTATGTATGTGTGTGTGTGTACCCAGTGTGTCCTCTGGTGACAGCAGTGTGTAGGGCTCCTCTTCCTGTCTGGTCTCTGTGATTCACATTGGCCCCATTGTTCAGCAGGTAGTCACAGGCCGGCAGAGAGCCCTAAAACATAGTCATAGTTTAATACATATGATACATATACATAGTTAAAAACATACAGCTAGTCTAGATCTATATGTTTATTCTGTCTCACCCCGACGGCTGCAGCCATGAGTGGTGTTCGATTCTCCTCCTGTGGTTGACGGCCGTTCACCTCCGCCCCTTGGGAGAATGCTACTGCCATGGCAACCACATCTCCTTGCAACGCCCCCTGGTACAGAGCAAGCCCCGCCCCCTCCTTCCCTCGATCTGGAAGAACAACCACCACCTTCAACTTTCTGATCACTAAGGTTTACCGATCCCTGAGGTTTAGCATCACAAGGGTTAGGTGATCTATAGGATTTATTGATCACTAGGGGTTAGTGATCTCTAGGGTTTAGTGATCTCTGGTTAAATGATCCCTGAGGATTATTAATCTCCAGGGTTTAGTGATCCTTGAGGTTTATTGATCTCTAGGTTCTAGTGATCTGAGTTATCTCTAGGTTTAAGTGATCACAAGGGTTTAATGATCCCTGAGGTTTAGTGATCAAAACATGAGTATTGATCTCATTAAAGGTGTGTATTTATGAATAAAGTTGTGTAGTTATGATAAAGGTGTGTATTTATTACTTGTGTCTATTATTACAGGTGTGTAGTTATTGAAGTGTGTATTCATCAATAAGTGTGTATTTGTAGTAGAGGATGCCCTAAATGTAAATGTAAAGGCAGATGTGTATTCATCAGTACAGGTGTGTATTTATCAGTGCAGATGTGTATTTATCAGTAAAGGTGTGTATTTATCAGTGCTGATGTGTATTAATCAGTACAGATGTGTATTTATCAGTAATGGTGTGTATTATGGTACATGTATTGTCTTAAACTTACCAACATCTGCAGAGCAATTCTTTTCTACAAATATCCTCTCCACATATTTCTCCTTGATCCACCTCTCCTTCTCAGCTCTAAACAGAGAAAACAACAGACCACATTGACTCACCACATTCTAATGTTATCCTGGTATAATATTCTTCTGATCTAGTGTTTCACTGGTCTAATGTTCTACTGGTCTTATGTTCAACAGGTCTAAGGTTTTAATGTTCTACTATACAGATGGTATGTATATAGAGTATTTATAGGCTAGTAGGACTATTTATATATTTGACAGACAGGAAAAGGAGGAGGCGGTACCTTGGGCTGTGTGGGTGGGGCTTAATTCTGCTCTGCACCGAACAGGTTGCCTCGTAGATCCTGTTGATGACGTCGTTTCCTAGCGCACTAAGGAGCTAGGGGAGGACCAAGCACAGGACAGGACAGACATCAGAAGGTTAACGGGAAGCACTGAGGTGTCTGTAAATGGTCTCATCGGATTCAGATGCGTTGGTTCATTCCAAACTCATCATTGTGCATCCAGAGGGGAGGTTGCTGGGTTAGCATTTACTGTCCATAAGCCCCTCCCACTGACTAGCAGTTACAGCAGCCTAGCTGCTGGTCATGTGAGGGGAATACGCTTTCTTTACTTGACAAACATTTCCGATGTGTTTTGAATGTGTTCGCTTATTCAAAAGGAGTGGCAGTAACAACACAAGATTGTAGTATGTCTACAAAGAGTGCTGTTGTCTGTGACTAACAGGCTGGCTGAGTCTCCTTGGAGGGCAGCGTGTCAGCTGTGCACCACAGGGAGCCTAACAAGTATTGTGTTTATAGACAACCTACAACCTTAGGAAGAGAACTTAAAGTATTAAAAGTATTCCCCTCACATGAACAGCTTGGCTACTGTAACCCTGCAAGTCAATGAAAGCAGCTTACAGAAAGCAAAAAGTCAACCAAGTGAATTCCCCTCTGGACGCACATTGACCATTTTTTTAATGAAACAACTTTATCTGGGTAAGCCCATTCACAGTTATCTTGTTGCATCCATTTAAAGTCCATCTCAGCTCCTCCTACAAAAACTACTGTTAGCTTCAGTAGTTCCTTGTTAGCTCCATTAGCTGCTATGTTTCCTTTAGGTGCTCTATTACCTTTATTTGCTATGCGAGCATATGCTGCTCTGTTACCTTTAGCTGCTATGCTCGTACTTGGTGCTATGTTACCTTTAGTTGTTCTGGCTCCCAGGAGTCGAGGGTGAGAGATCGCACTTTAGAAAGATGGACGCCCAGACTCCTGCAAGGAATCACATTGCATCACCTTATTCCAGAGCACACTTACTTATCTACCTTACCTATCTACAACCCATCACAAGTACTAATACTTATCTCAATAACCTCCATCCTCCAGGCGTTTCTAGTGACCTGTGCATTCCAGGTGTTGCTAGTGACCTGTGTACTCCAGGTGTTTCTAATGATCTGTGTATTCCAGGTGTTGCTAGTTACCCGTGTATTCCAGGTGTTTCTAGTGACCCGTGCATTACATGTGTTTCTAGTGACCTGTGCATTCCAGGTGTTGCTAGTGATCTGTGTACTCCAGGTGTTTCTAGTGAACTGTGTATTCCAGGTGTTGCTAGTGACCTGTGTACTCCAGGTGTTTCTAGTGAACTGTGTATTCCAGGTGCTGCTAGTTACCTGTGTATTCCAGAGCATTCGATGCACATCGTGATTCCCAGGTTGATGGAGGCCCAGCGAGGCTCCTGCTCTCCACAGTCACAGCAGCTGTGGTTCCCTGGGGCCCCCAGGGCCACGGTCAGTGCCGTGTCCCCTGGGGGGGATTTGCTGGTGTGGGACAGTGCTGGCCCCTTTGGAGTTGCCAGTAGACAGGACATTAAGGGATAGCATAGATACAGTCTACCATCAACATGAATGTGGACTTTAGAAGACATAGTAAGATAGCAAAGATAGGAATACTAATGCAGTCCAGAACAGTGTTGTACTGATGATGTCCAGGATGGATACTCTATTGATTTGGTACTACCAGAGTGTGTGCTGTATTAATATCCTGTGTACTGTGTATATAAGAATGTGTACTGTGGCAGTACACATAAAAGAAAAAAATATGAGAAACAATGTGGCAGACAAACAATGTCCTTCCGTAATGATGATAATTTCACCATTCATTACTAAATGATGCCAAAATCCCATTACAGTCAATTACAATCCCAGGCCCTCTTATTTCCAAAATGGCAGCGGTCCCAGTGATGTGACATCACAGCGTACAGCCCTCGGGGGGGGGGCCGGCCCCCGGCGCGGGGGGGGGGGCGGGTGGGGGGGGGGGGGGGGGGGAGGGGTTTGTAGGTGGGAGAGAACAAGAGAGTGAAGGGAAAAAA
>JAOPUI010000047.1:4727814-4744490 GCA_027123135.1 Urophycis floridana
ACACACACACACACACACACACACACACACACACACACACAGTGATTAGTCTCCACACTGTTAGCCCAACGAGCTGGTTAAATAGCCAAACCAGCTATTAAACACCCCAACAGGTAGTTAGATATGAATCAGCTAGTTAATGAAAAGTGTTGGTTTTGATCATCATATGCAGGGCTGTCTGCAATAAGAACATTACAGCTACTCCAATTAAAGAGGTCTATGTCGTCATATGCAGCCCTGCCATGGCATCACTGTGGGACGGGAGTGGGAGAACGTAACGGCCCTGTGGCTCAGATTGGCCATACTAACCTGAGCTATTCGTTAGTTAATTAAATCAATTCTTATTGCTGCAGAAGGGCCAGACCAGTGGTCCTGTAATTCTCCAGAACTCCAGAAATCACTATTTTTATCTGAAGGACTTCTTTGGCAGAATAGTTGCTGAAGTTGGTCCTGCTGCGGTGTTAGAACTGTGTCAGCAATGTATTAGCTCTCTGTTAGCATTGTGCAAGCAGTATGCTAGCAATGTGCTTGCCCTCTGTAAGCGCTAGCACAGTTCCCTGATTGGCCCCTTTCCACAGTGTGTCCTAGCCATGACTATAGCATGTCGCCTACAGCAAGCTGAATTTGTCATGTAGCATTGTGGCTGTAGCATGGTTATTGTACTATGGTGGCTGCAGCCTGTCGCTTGGTGACTGTAGCATGTAGCTTGCAGCAAGGTCACTGGCATGGTGGATGTAGCATGGTGGAAGGCCGCTAGGTGAGTGTGAGCTGGTGTTTAGAAGCTGCTGTCCCAGCGTGTCACATGGGCGTTTTGCATATCACACAGTTCAGAAACATTGAAACACTAATCACATAGAAAATCAGTCAGGGTCTTGAAATGGCCAGGAGCCCCCACCCACACCCCACACCAGGAGACACCTGGGCCGGCAAGGTGGGCGGGGCCCAGAGTTCAGGCCGAGACATCCACCTTCCACAGTATCAAGGCAGCAGTGGTGCTGGGAGGAGGAGGAGAGGGGGAGGAGGAGGCGCTGCTGTTAGTTTGAGGAGGCGGGACGGAGGGGCTTGTCTGTGGAGGAAGAGGAGGAGGAGAGAGGAAGAAGGAGCTGGGATTTGTTTGAGGAGGAGTTAGGAGGGAGGGGGTGGGGTTTGTTTGAGGAGGAGGGGTTGATATGGAGGGGGCAGGGTTAGTTTGAGGAGGAGGAGTTATTAAGGAGGGGGCAGGGTCAGATGGAGGAAGTGGAGTTAGGAGGGAGGGGGCGGGGTTAGTTTCAGGAGGAGGTGGGGTTTGGAGGGACGGGGTGGGGTTAGAAGGAGGATGAGGAGCAGTGGGGGCAGGGTTAAGAGGAGGAAGAGGAGCAGCGGGGGTCTGGTAGATGATTTGCTGGAGGGATCGTCGCAGGTTGGGATGCAGCCGCCCCTGGGTCTGGTTGTAGGTCTCCATGGCCACACACTTCATCACCCCGGCGACCAGGTCTTCGTACAGAGGAACCGTGTACATCCTCGAAGTCTATTCAATGCAATTATTATCAATCAATATATGATTATCAATTTCATCAATATATTGTCATGAACTCATCAATATATTACCATAAGCAAAACAATGTTGATTTGCTTAGGGTAATATATTGAAAATTTATCACAAACCGTCAACATTTCAATGAATCTAATCTAATGATTATCATCAATGAAACATCTTGTGTCTTCTCTATGATCCTTCTATCGTGAACAAGGAGGAATGGTGTGTGTATGTGTGTGTGTGTGTGTGTGTGTGTGTGCACTCACATGTTTGTGCAGGAAACTCCTGACTGCTGGTATCTCAGGGGAGTAGTTGCTCCTGACGACCATCTGCAGCCATCGGATCTGAACCTCTGCACTCTGAGAGGACAGCAGTGGAGAGCAGGCCTTGCTCAGACCCTCCATCACCTCTATATACAAAGAAATACATGATACACACCTTTATATACAGATACATATTTATATATACACACACACACAAAATATACATAAAATATACATTATATATATACACACACACACAAATATACATTATATACACATATTGTACTATAGTAGTAGCACTATACTAGCTACTGTAGTAGTAGTAGTACTTTAATAGTACTGCAGTACCGTGGGGCAGGGGGCAGTGGTCCAACATACGGTCCAGGAACAGCACCGTCTGAAAGGAGCTCCAGGCGGAGAGGTCAAAGTTGGCGAGGGCGTTAGGGTCGGGGATGTGGCCGGCCCAGAGGTCACACAGCTGGTGCACGGGTCGCGTGAGGACACCACCGGCTGATAGGTCGGGCTCACAGAGGGGAGCCCCCAACCCCCTCAACCAGCGGTCAAACTCCAGACCTGGCAACACACGGGAGGTCACCTCAAACACCTGAGGCAGCATATAGAACGCTGGTTGGCTAATTGATGGACAGCTGATTAACCAAACCCAGGGCTGTGTCCCGATATCCGTACTTCATTAGTACACTTTAACGTAGTATACTATCCGTAATCACCAAGTACGCAGATTTTCAGATGTTAGTGCTTTTCCAAACGGTCCACTCACCGGAAATTACTATCAGCTGCACAGCCACGTCACCCGCACCCGTCACCCGCAAACACATTTGAATGCATTACGCCCACTGACGTCTTGCCATTTTCGAACTGGGCGCGGCTCAGCCTGGCTCCGCCTCTTCCGCTACGTAGCTAAGATGGCTGCCGTTGAGTACGGATAGTGTGCACCGATGCATACTATGCCTACTAACCGTTTTGAGGGCAACATCTGGGTCTATTGAGTACACTTCTTTTTGCCAGAACACGAGGGGGGGAGGAGCTGCTTTGTGGGGCAAGGGGAGGGCTGGTTAGAAGCCGAGCCTCCCCCCCGGACCCCCGGGGAGGTTGTGAGCCCTCGACCACGTAGTGGGCGTGGCCAAGTCGGGCGGCGTGTTGACTCTGAATATACGTGCGTGGGAGGAGCCAAGGGAGGAGTCGAGGGAGGAGCCGAGATTGCGACAGGTTTGGGTTTGGTTTTGAGTGTCGGAACATCCTACATACTCAAACTAAGTATACTAAGCACGGTAAGTATGGACATCGGAACACGGCCCAGGTCTTACCTTCTCGATGGGCCACGCCCTCTTCCTTCAGGTCAGGGAACGAGTCCAAGAAGAGCTCGATCAGGTCCTCAGCCACCACACTGCTGAATTTAAACTGGCTGATATATGCCTACACACACACACACACACACACACACACACACACACACACACACAGGTGAGTGTGTTGGCCAGGTAAGTGTGTCACCATGGAAAGGTGAGAGTGGGACTCACCCTAAGGAAGCCATCGAAGCGCGCAACGTCTCCACAGAGCTGGGACAGGTAGGAGGCGAAACAGAAGCCCTTCTCATAAGTGAAGAGGTTCATCAAAGTGCTGGGATTCACACCTGGACACAGACAAATACAAATAAATAAATAAATAAATAAATAAATAAATAAATAAATAAATAAGGGGTATTTAGCAGACACTTTTGTCCAAAGCGACAATCAGTACATTTGTAGGATTTGACATGTGGACAGTTCGGGGTAGAGGGGGGGGGGGGGGTCAGGGTAATTGAACCGCGGTTCGATTAGTGGACGACCCGCTCTGTCCACCTGCTCTACCCACTGAGCTACTGCCGCCCAGAGAAACCATGCGCAGACTGAGGTGTGTGGGTGTGTGTGTGTGTGTGTGTGTGTATGTGTGTGCGTGCGTGCGTGTGTGTGACGGCCCTCTGGCCTTCGTCCTGTCTTAATGCCTGTGTGTGTTCTTGTGTCAATCAGGTGAGTTGGTGCATGCTCATTAGGGTTGATTGGACGCTGGTGCACAGGCGCCTGCACCCAGTTAAAAGATCTCCTGCTGCACCCATCGAGGAGCTGCAGAGCCACACACCTGCACTCCTAACGGCTAGTTGTCCCTTGGGCTTTGTTGGAAGACTGACAGCTACCGTCACTCTCTTTTTTTTTTCCGTCATGTTTGTCATTGTGTTATGTCATCGGGAGTTGCGGCGCAGACGTTTTGCGTATTTGTGATTTGTTAAACCTTGCACGCTGGATAACAGTAAATAAAAACTTTGTGTGTGCGTGCATGCGTGCGTGTGTGCGTGTGTGTGCATGTGTGTGCGTGTGTGTCTCACCTGGTTCAAAGGTGACCTGTAGTTTGCTGACGGGGCTGTCATCCCCGAGGAGACGCAGCTGTCGGTGAAGAGCGTCCAATCGGAACTCAGTTTCCAGACAGGTGAACGCCTCACCTGACACGGTAGTAACGTAGCATTATAATACTGCTACATTTAGTGTAATAATACTGCCACATGTAGTATTATAATACCACTACCACTTATAATACCACTATACTACTAGAAGTATTCTAATACTGCTAGGTGTAGCATTATAACTCTTTATATTCTATACTGTAGGCCAGGGTAGTGATCTGTAGGTAGCCAGCCAGTAACAGTAGTACCAGCTATACAATATAAAGCTGGTAATTGCACAATTATTATATATTATATAATAATATTGCAATATGATATTATAGTAGTACAGTAACATAATAGTGTTATGGTGACATTACAGTACCGTAGGTCAAGGTAGTGATGCGCCTCTGGGCATAGGTGGCCAGGCCTTCACTCAGCCACATGTCCTCCCAGGTGGCGTTGGTGACGGCGTTCCCGAACCAGCCGTGGGAGATCTCGTGGATGACGTCGATCAGAAGGAAGTCCTGACTCTCCAGGATGGAGGAGATGATGAATGTGAGGCAGGGGTTCTCCATGGCGACAATGGGGAAGGAAGGGGGCAGGAACACGATGTCATACCTGGGGATGCATTGCTTCGTTAGTCCATCAGTTTGATTGACGGGAAGACTGGTTGTACTGGGCTCCTCCCAGTAAAACCAGTAGCAGACTGGTTGTACTGGGCTGCCCCCAGTAAAACCAGTAGCAGACTGGTTGTACTGGGCTGCCCCCGGTAAAACCAGTAGCAGACTGTGGTTGTACTGGGCTGCCCCCTGTAAAACCAGTAGCAGACTGTGGTTGTACTGGGCTGCTCCCAGTAAAACCAGTTGCAGACTGTGGTTGCACTGGGCTGCTCCCAATAGAACCAGTAGATGACTGGGAATGAATTTGATGAGCAGGAGGTGAGAAGTAACTTTCCAAAGGGTTGTGGTGGAGGAGGTGTGATGTGGAGGTGCTGGAGGAGCCCTTACCTTCCCCAGGGATAGGGTCCAAACAGGTCCTCAGCCACAGCCAGCCAGCGCTCCACGCTTCCCCCCAGCTTTTTCAGGGCACACGGCAACAGACAAGGCTCCGCCCATACCCGGCTCCTAGTGGAGGATTGGACAAGGCAGTACGTTCACATAACAGAACCATCTGATTGGACGAGACAGTACATTCACACACCGGAGCCATCTGATTGGACAAGACAGTACGTTTACACACCGAACAATCTGATTGGACAAGACAGTACGTTTACACACCGAACAATCTGATTGGACGAGACAGTACGTTTACACACCGGAGTCATCTGATTGGACGAGACAATACGTTCACACACCGGAACCATCTACGCACTACCTGATGCTAACGTGCCGTGGCGTGGAATTCACTTGAACTGAATGAGTAAGAACCTCCTATACCCGTGAAGGGTCCAATACGTCCCTCAGTACCGATCAGCTCAGAAGAGTATCGGATCTCTGAACCTCTTCCAGGGAGCACATGAGCACAGCTTGGCACAACATATAGCACATGTTATCATGGAGACCGGGTTTATGAGTCAGCCCGGCTAGAGGTGGAAGGAAGCAGGACTTTGTGGTATCTCACCGGGGGCCCACGTCCACGTGCTGCAGCCCCCCGGCCACCAGCGCCACTAGGTAGGCCGGCACCGGGTGCCGCATGGAGAAGTGGAAGACCCGGTCCGGTTTGGAGTAGGAGCTCCGGGTCGCACTCATCAGCACCATCACTCCCTCGGGAACCTAGGGACACACGGCGTGATGACATCACCGCGGGCCGGCGTGGGGGGCGCGGGACAGGGTGCTGTGGGTGCTGGTGACTCACTCGGACGGTAGCAGAGTAGGTGCTCTTCACGGCCGGGGTGTCGAAGCAGGGGAAGAAGGACCTGTTGGAGACCGAGTGGCCCAGGGTGAAGACCAGCGGCTGGGCCTGGCCACACGTCAGGGGAGCCTCCAACCACCAGGTCTGGGACCAGTACACACATTTTTTATACACTATACACATACAGTGTGTGTGTGTGTGTGTGTGTGTGTATAATACATATATATATAATACATATTATACATATGTGTATAACACAGACATACATACATACATACACACACACACACACACACACACATTCAACACATATTGTCATGTCACCTACCGCCGGACCGTCCGTGGTGGTAAAGCGGAGCGTGATCTGGAAGCCCTTCCCCCGCTGGACCACCACGCCTGGCAGGCTGATGTTCAAAGAGGAGCCGTAGTCTGTGAAGGGGTCCACCCGGTACGTCAGAGAAACCGGTCCGTCGAGATGCGCCGAGCACGGCATCTTGCAGTCGATAGAGTGGATGAGCAGAGAAGGGTGTGTGTCGAGGACTAAAGTGTCGATACCCGGCTGGATGGGGACCAGATCCAACACCTGCCAGCCCGCCATCTCCTTCAGCGTGAAGTTGAGCCGCAGGTCCAGGTGGAAGTGGTTCAGCTGGAAGCTCTGGAAGTTGGACGCCGACGCGACGTCGACGAGCGGACACCTGGCGGAGCCGGGATGGGGGCGCCTGCCCCGGGCAGCCTCGGCTCCGGGTCGCCCAGGAACCGGCAGCGGCTTGCGGCAGCAGCACAGGCTGGTGCTGGAGGGTGGGTGCGAGTCTGCCATGATCTCAGTGGGTCCGTCCACGACCACCTACATCTAGGCGCTGGGGTCGTCGGGCTAATCTCGACCCTAGTAGCAACTTTGACCCAGAGGCTAAAGTCCTGGTACCGGGTCAGCTGTAGTTCGGACCAGACCTGGGTGGTGGGAGAGATCTGGGCACTCGAACATAACCCGACCAGTTCCAGAACAGAAAACAACCCGGTGAGAACGTATAGCGATCCGATTAGCTGGGCTAATTAGCCGCTAGCCTTAGCACACAGACTTCCAGTAGTTTATCAGGAGTGTCTGCTCAGTGTCGCCGGCGGGGCTACAGCCGCCCCGGTCCAGCGGCCAGAGGACCCATGGGGGACTTTAAGGGTCTCCGGAGAGCTTCACGTGAACTCATCCAAAGACAGCGGAGCAGCCCGACAGGAAGTAGGGACAGGAAGTCGCCTGGTAACATGGAGATCGCCGGGGAAGTTTGTTGTACTATGCCGGTGGCCCTGCCCCTCCACCCGGGGGCCCTGCCCCTCCACCCGGGGGCCTCCTGGGACACTGTCTGCGTGTGCGTCGGGTCTGCGTGGCTTGACCCTCTCTGGCTTGACCTTACCGCTGGAAGCGTCGCTGCTGTCTGCCAGTCCTGTCTTTGTACACCGAGTTAATGGCCATTTCTTAAGTTAATGTCATTGTGTATTTGATCTATATGTTTTTTTTTTTTTACAGAAAACGCTTAAAGAAGTGTGAAAAAAGAAGTCATACACATGTAATTACATAAAAGTATACAGCATTCCCTCTTCCATTTGTCCTGGCTCACTTAAAAAGCCATTGTGAGGGCTGGTTGGGATTCTGTTGTCCATGTTTACAGGGGTGGGCTTAAACGTATCTAGTTTGGATCACAAGCGGGGTATTAATTTTTGCAACATATTTAACAGAAATTGGTATTGAAACAGTCTTATCTTTGCAAAGACACGCGCGCGTCTCGTGGTTAAAAATAGATGATAAGACACAGCAGACCGCGTCTCTCATGAGGGCAGTGTGGCTGCCTGCCGCCCCAGTCCAGTCCGTGTGTTTATACGTTACCTTCAAAAGTTATGTCAAAATATATTATTGTAGGTTTTCATAATCAACATGTTCTTGTAATAACTTCAACAGTCCGAGAGTGAACAATATCAACGAAGATCTTGTGTGTGTGCTGAATCAAGACTGAATTGTAAAAGACATCCGATGTATATGTTTATATACAAACGTTTGTACATGTTTGATATATATAGTCAGATATATCAGTCAGTCATGTATATAGTCAGAGAACCACTGGAGTAAGGTTATGAATTACTTTTTCGATGTGGAAAAACGATGCAGGTTGTTGGGGGACCTCAACTCGTGTAGGTTTGGATGGTATGGTGCACAAAAGGTTTGACCGATGATTATATACAGTAGGTCTACATCTTAGGACGCTGCTACTCTGGCGCCATCTAGTGGGCAGTGCGGCTTAGATCAGGCTCTTCAAGCTGAATCCATCTTTTTGCCTACACCTTATTTTATCACATTATGTACATGTTTATCTATAAATGTTATGCAGACTATGGTATCAACTGCACACATACAGCTAGACCAAACGGTTTAATGGCTGTACTCTTGTTGCATATTAAGTCTTCTCAGCATCCAGCGTGGAGGAGCTGCACTGCATTTATTGATTCAGTTAAAGTGGTCATATTATGCTTTTCAGTTTTCCATTTCATTTAGTGTGTCATATAGCTTTTAATCCATGGTCTGCTAAGCAACACAGCTCAAAGTCAACACTAGAGTCAGTTACTCTCTCCCCTAGAAAACCCAAAGGAAGGTGGATTCAGTGAATTTCTTTCAAAAGACAGACTATTTGAATGTAACATTTCACAGAACGAACTGACAAGGCTTGTCTTTGAGGTATTTGAGGACCCGGCACCATTTGTTGGGAGTTCAAGACGACCCCAGGACCTGTCATCCCAGTATAAGGGAGCCTCAAAAGGAGGGTTCACTTGCTTCACAAGTAAATGACTAGGCATCAACACTGCATATGGCAAGTATTGATCAAGGCAGCAACATGTTTCAGTGGTTAACAGGTATATGGTGTACGAATGAATATAAGACAGTACCTTTGACCTTTTGAGGATCATGTACAGCAGCAGCCCCCCCCCCCCCAAATTGAGGCTGCCATCATGTAGTGGATGACTTACCTGCTGCTGTCTTCCTTTCGTGTTTGTGTGCAGGCGTTTCCACTTCACTTGTTAATCTGGTGCAAAGTGCACCAAAATATGAAGTTATAAAATATACACTTCGGTCAGTCAATTCACGTTGTTAGAGTGATGTAGAGAACATCTGAAATACAAGATAGCTGCAACATAACTACATATCGTTGTGAAACCCATTGCTCGGCTCGAGTTTGACTCACTCATCAAAATTTGTGTTCAGAAAGGTACACGGCTGAGCAGAAGCCATCAGGACCACAATGTTTCAGTGGCTTTGTACTCGGGTGTGTGGAGCACAACAGAGGGCCAGGCTGACCAATTAGAGCAGCCCGGGCCTTGTGAGAGGGTGGCCTTACAGACACATTTTGTTCACATCATTTGTTCAATGCACCTTATATATCAATATATTTTTTATATTATTACTGTGCACTACAATTCATTTATACATTTTTATAAATTTTATATAGTGCATTTTATTCTTCAATTCTTTGTGTTGTTATTGTGTGTAATACTGCTGCTACACTGCAATTTCCCAGCTTGGTATCAAAGTATAGCTATCTATCTATCTGTACACTGAAGCTAAAACCACATTTCTTTCAAAAGGTGGAATGGGTTCTGGGGCAATACGTGTAATAAGGTCATCAAGATTAAAACATGTAAACATATTTTAGTAGTACCCTCTAATGAAGGAACCATGAAAAAGTCACATCACCCATTAAGACATGCTCCTGGATGCCCTCCTCAGGCCATCCTTAAAAATATTTTTGATTTGCCGTAACCCGACTGACCCTGTCAATTTAGGACCCAACCCAAATGTTTTTTCCCTTTTAGTCCGACCGACTTGCCCTAACTTGCGTTTACTCTTCAAACAAACTAATGCATACTAACTAATACAATACAACCATATTAATTATATTTTAGTAAGTATCGCATCACATTAGACTGGGATGGGACCCACCACCCCCTGCTAGGTACGCCCCACATCTGTTTTATTATTTTATATTTTGAGTATAATTATCCATATGCCATTTTCAATACAAACATATTTTATGAGGAAATGTCTAGTGTGCATGTTCCATCGTGTGCAGACTGCACCAAGTGATGTTAATATGATGAGAAGAGTGGTGCTTTGCATTAAAGAGTGGATCAGATTACTGGGAACAGTTTTTATTGTATATTTACAACAACAACAAGGCAGCTCAGACTCTTGAGGGGTACAGCATCTGAAACACACAGGACCACACACACATTAAAACACCCACGCATGGACCAATGACCGAACAACGCTGAAACATAAAAAGGCACGTCCATGATGCACTGGAGTACAAACGAAAGGTGCAGGGGTTTGGGCTGAGCAGCATCTAGTGGTGATGCTGATGGGTCATAGCCTACAAGTAACAATGATGGCTGTTCATTCAGAATACATCTCTAGAAACAAATCTGCACAATATGGCGGGCTTGATGGACGCCCTGTGTACATCTACAGGGCTCGTTCTGAGGTGGCCAAAACTTTATCGTCATTAGAGAAAAAAAGTTATTCATATTATATTCCCTTCTGTTAAACGGCAATTAAATCTGAACACTAGATTTAGCAATTCCCAATTTCTGCTAGTCTGGAGAGCATCCTGATCACGTGACCTCACCTCCCGTTTGTCACATCCCCTCTCAGGCTTGTGTGACAAACTCCTAAGGCCAATCAGGCACCCCCAAATGTGAAAGCATCACAGTGCGCAGTGATGTCGACCCTACAGACACCCCTTCAGCAGAGAAACACTCTTGTTCTTGATGCTGGGCCAGCAGACCGAAACATGTTTATTTCAAGGTGTGAGGTGCAGCCTAATCCATGAGTGTGAGGTCATGTGCTCACCAAGCACACTAGGATGTTAAAGTGGTTTTCGGTGGGTCTCTACTCACGCTGCAACATACTAGCTCAGCTGATTTTGCTGCCTTTGAGCGCACTGCCTCCATGGACTTCTCTTAACCTAGCTAGTCTAAACAGACAGCCAGGCGAGAGCCTCAGAGCTAACCAAGCCCATGATATCTGCTAGAGAGGCTCAGGGCTAACTCACCACTCTGATCCTGTGTCCGATGGCCCTTGCTGGCAGGTTGTTGCTGAACTTGGCGCGTACCATGCCGCTGTTGCCATGGGCACGAGTTACCTTCCCCCAGATGACACGAGTCTTGTTGGGCTTGCCGCCGGGGGTCACAGTCTTCCTGGGGACACACAGAACCAGGGTCAGACACAGAACCAGTGGGACACTTCCATGCTGCAGTAGATTGAGTGGGAGCTGCCTCAGCCTCCTCCCAGCTGGCATTCTAACAAATGACTCAAATTGTAGCTCAGCATCACCATGTGCAACATTTAACTTTGTTACAGATTAAAATCACCAATAGATATCTAGTCAATGCTGACTGAAAGTGATTTAAAAAATGTTATCAATAAATTCCCATTCTATAACTTATTAAAATCATCCTAGTAAGATTATTGTAAACGTGTATGGGCTGTACCCATTTACAAGAACCTTACTATTACTACTACTCCAACTGACTGGGAGGAGCTCAGTGTGACATAGGACCTACAGTACATTTAGCATCATGCCAACACTGATCCTGTTCGCATGGCAGAACAAACAAGCAGAGTCGACACTTTCATTTCACAACGACATCACTCAGTAGGAGAAGCCGACTGCCCTGAAGACCCCTGTTGATGCAAAGGCGGGTTGGGCCCATCATGAGGTCTGCAACTCCAACAACTTTTGGTCCAGGGTGAGTTGTTCAACTAGACACTATAGCGTCAGCAGTACCAGCCAACCTCTACTTGGCCTACACAACACACCTGGACATCTGAGCAGCATCTAGTGGTAATGCTGATAGGTCAACGCCTATAGTAACAATGATGGTTGTTTTTTGCATCCAGTACCAAGATGCTCAGCTATGACCTTTCAGATGCATTGCGTAGCAGTGCACCCACACAACAGCTCAGTGTGTTAGGATAGGATAGTTCTCCTAAGGGGGATTAATAAAGAACTATCCTATCCTATCCTAACACACTGAGCTACACAGGGAATAGAGCCAGCAACACTGCAGGGTTGGTGTCTTGCTCTACCTACTGAGCTACACAGGGAATAACATCAGTAATCCTGCAGTGTTGTTGCCTTGTTCTACCTCCTGAGTTGCATATGGAATAGAACCACAAAGCCCAGTGTTGATTGTTCATTGTTGTTTACCACCAAACAATTTCCTTGCAAGTGCAAACCTACTTGGCAACAAACATCTTTCTGACTTCTAGTGCCTTGCTCTACCCGCTTACCTACACGTGAATAAAATCCCATACCGAGGTCCTGCCTTGCTCTGGCTCGGCTTAAAGACCCCCAGAAGGCACTTTAGACGGTAACCCGTTATGGACGCCCATGGGGATCACTGCGGTACCAACAGTTTCGGGAGCGGGGTCTTACTTCTTGGCCTTGTAGACGTATGCGCAGCGCTTGCCCAGGTAGAAGTCCACCTCAGTGCGGGTGTTGACGCCCTCCACCTTCAAGAGCGCAGTGTGCTCCCTCTGGTTCCTCAGACCACGCTTGTAGCCCGCAAAGATGGCCTTACTCCACAGTCTGACACATCAGAAGACACGTTAGTCACATCGAGACACCAATTCCTTAACTGATAACATTGCTAATCTGCCGGGACCCACCTTCCTGGCATCGTGACGCTTCTCCAGGCGAGGGTACCTAGAACACACACGTCAGGAGGCCACGTTACAGAAGTTTTATATTCTCAACACTTATAAAGACACTAAGTCCTCGACACTACGGTGCATCGCTAGACACAGATACTGGTGTTAGAACAGATTAGCACCCGGCATCCCAGTATAGAGAACCGCTTATATCTACAAGTTGGGCCAAGGAGTAGACACATCTCCCCACACTGTATGAGGGAACGAGGGGCTTTCAGAGTAGTCACGGTGTGTTGGTGAGGATGGGACCAGTCAGGCTTAGCCACCGAGCGCCATCAAATCAATATCTACGCCATCTGCAGCGCGACAAACACCAAACTAAGATCGACAGCCATCGGAGGTATATCTCATTCATGGAGGAGATATATGGACCATAAAAATGATCAGGATGAAGGTAAAGTTTGGCATTTTTGGCAACGAGAATTAGCTCGCTTACCTGCTCGGAGCGGAAAATGGAGGAAAAGGAAGTCCGCAAGGGACGCTGGGAAATTATTGTTGACATTGGTGGCCGCAGAGGAGCCTGATCGCAAATAACATTAAAGAAAACGTTACATCTTAATAATAACAATTCAACCTTTTCTGTTTGCCCTGAATGTTTGTATCGTTGTAATTCTATTTGTGTAATAGTTGTGGGTTGTATGATCTAGGACGACGGGGTGTTCGTTTCCATGGAGATCGACGCAAACAAGAATATCGAAAGAGGGAGTTTCTATATACTGTACCTTGGATTGTATTTAACTATCTATTGTATTTCTACTTTCGTTCAGATGTCAATGATTTGTATGAACGATTGATTGGAAACGTAAGTAGTTTGATATATTATATTATTATTCATATAAATGTTATGGGCTCATAATTTTACAGACAAATTGCTTTTTTTAAATTGTTTTAGGAGTAGGGCAAGCAAAACAAATGGAGAACAAAGTGTCTAAGTAGGCCTAAAAAATCTGTATGTATGTAATGTAAATGGACAAAAACTGAAACTAAAAATGTGCATATACAATTGCATGTACAAGTGTATGTACAATGTCCCAAGTGAAAATAAAATGTACATAACTGCGTATACAAAAAATGAACATAACTATAAACTTTATACATTCAATTAAAAAAAGTATTAAGTACTGACTTATTTAGGACACAGTAATGAAGAAGGGGCATGTGTGTGTGTGTGTGTGTGTGTGTGTGGGTGAGTATCCATGTGTGTGTGTGTGTGTGTTTTCAGGTTTGTGTGTGTTCAGCAGGATGAGGTGGTCCCAGGTGCTCAGTGTGTGTGTGGTGTTGGGAGACTCTACTGAACAGCTAGCTGTGCTCGGTCAAATCAAGGTGAGTGACTTGCCTGCGTGAAATAATCCACAGCACTGTACTAACAAACCAGGATCTTCAGCTGGTATTCATTAGTAAACATACAGGTTCAGCTCTGGTGGTACCTACATCCCCAAAATAAACCAAACGTACGACAGGATACTACAGCCTCAGTGACTATACCAGTACGTTGCTGGTCACAGACCAGTAACCAGTATGTTTATACACCCGGCTGCTTCCTGGTCTGTGATAAATGAACCATAGACCAGTAACCTGTACATTTATGCTACTGGTTGATGGTTCTCAAGAAAGAGGAGCTGAATATGCTGTCGGTATATAATATATGTATATATTATGACAATGTAATATGTGATATATGAATGAAGGTGTCTTGTTCGCAGGTGGGGACCAATCAGAAGCACCAGGAGTGGCACGAGGACCACCTGGCTAAAGTGGACAAAGACAGGTGTGTCTGGTCCACTGTCTGTCTGTCTGCGTAGCTGTCAGGCAGTCTTCTGTCCTGCAGGCAACGTGTGAGATAGCTGTTGACCAGGAATCTGTGTGTGTGTGTGTGTGTGTGTGTGTGTGTGTGTGTGTGTGAGTGTGCGCAGGCAGTATGTGAGGCAGGTGTTAGGCAGGGTGCTGTGTGAGCTGACCGAGGAGCAGTCGTACTGCAGTCTCCTGCAGGAGGTGGAAGGAGAGGCAGTGACCCGAGCTGCCCTGCGCGACGACATCACCAGGTAAACATGAAACGGTCCCGCCTCACACTGGAGCAGATGGTCCTTCACCGCATTTCTACTGTGCTCTCTAACATGGGGCTACTGACAGTACTTCACAATTATTGCCTCACATTCACCCATTCGCACACCCATTCACGCACACGTGTTCATACACACATTCACGCACCCGGTGAGGGTGCAGTGAGGGTTAGGTGCCTTGCTCAACGACAACTCAACACTTCAACGCCGGGATCAAACTGGAAACCGGTTTGCAGAAAGTGTGGTGTTTCTAAAGCAAACACCACACTTTCTGGCCTCTGTCATAGTGGTGTTCAGGCTCTCTAAAAGACTGTAGAGCCTTCAGCTTCTTCATCTTGGGACTTAAAGCAAAACGCCACCGCTTGTCCATACTGAACTACGTTCTTCCCTGATCTAAGATAAGTTGATACATACCTCTCTCACTTTCGTGCGTGCACTCGAGCGCTCTGGCGCGCAGCGCTACTTCGATAGCATGTAGCTTGGCCCAGTATATTCCTTAGGATCCAAACGGGGGTGAAGTTAGAAGCGACCAAGGACTTCCAAATTTTCCCTATTTAAATACGGATACATGAGTAGTTACACGACCCAAGTATGGTTACACAAAATGAAACATCGCAATTTTCGAAGCGGATAAAAAAGCATAACTACAATGTATGGCGAAATAACACCTGGGAGCACTTCAACGTCGGCGCAGTAATATCATCACTTCTAAAAGATCCTCTCCCCCTCCCCCTGTTACTTCCGTCAATAGAACCAACGTGACCTGCACACGGTCGCCTGCACTACCTGTAGTAGTAGAAATAAAAGTCACGTTGGTTCTATTGGTTTCATTTTGTGTAACCATACTTGGGTCATGTAACTACTCATGTATCCGTATTTAAATAGGGAAAATGTGGAAGTGCTTGGTCGGTTCTAACTTCACCCCCGTTTGGATCCTATGGAATATACTGGGCCAAGCTACATGCTATCGAAGTAGCGCTACATGCCAGAGCGATCGAGTGCACGCACGAAGGCGAGAGAGGTATGTATCAACTCATCTAAGATCAGGGAAGAACATAGTTCAGTATGGACAAAGGGTGGCATTTTCCTTTAACAGTGTCAGTGTGTCTGCGGGACCCAATCATGGCATAAACTCAAGATGGGATTGTAAAAAAATGTGGGTGAGTTCAGAGTGGTCAATACCTTGTCAGGCTGACAATACAAAGTGAAGCGAGAGTTCACCAAGTTCACCAAGTTGATTAGTCTCCCAACTTCTTCTTCCTCAAATAACTACAGACTTAGCATGACAAGGCTACCACTGAAGATAACACTTTAAACAAAGAATGACTTTCAAACAAACCTCTTCAGACTTGAAACACTAGTGCTGAATGCTCAATTGCTTACAGGATACAGTTACAGTTCAGCGTTCACAGTGTTCATAGTGTTCAGTGTTCAGTGTTCAGTGTTCAGTGTTCACAGTGTTCATAGTGTTCATAGTGTTCAGTGTTCGGTGTTCAGTGTTCACAGTGTTCAGTGTTCAGTGTGTTCAGGGTGTTCACAGTGTTCAGAGTGTTCAGTGTTCAGAGTGTTCATATTGTTCACAGTGTTCAGTGTTCACACTGTTCACAGTGTTCATAGTGTTCACAGTGTTCACATTGTTCAGTGTTCACAGTGTTCATAGTGTTCATAGTGTTCAGTGTTCACAGTGTTCAATGTTCAGTGTTCACAGTGTTCACAGTGTTCATAGTGTTCACAGTGTTCATAGTGTTCATAGTGTTCAGTGTTCGGTGTTCAGTGTTCACAGTGTTCAGTGTTCAGTGTG
>JAOPUI010000047.1:4756108-4768740 GCA_027123135.1 Urophycis floridana
CGCCCCCCCCCCCCCACGACTTCTGAGAACAAGGGCGGGGTTGACCAGGCCCATCCCCGCGGCCGAACCCCGGCCCCCGAACCCCGGCCGGACTCACCGGCCCTGGTGGTGTCTGTGAGGTCGTGGTTGGCGGCGCTCCGGGGGAACTCCTTCAGCTTCCTGCCGCTCAGGTTCAGGCCGCCGGTGGCCGAGGCTTCGTCCAACGCCCGGTCCAGGGATCGGTTCCACGACGACGCAGGAGCCGCCCCTCCGTTATTCCCGACCAAAACACTCCCAGGGGCGCTAAAACCGGGTCCGGTGGACTCTGCGGACCCCAGTAGAACCGAGGCGGCCATTACACACTAGGCTAGTTAGCTGCTAACTGCTAGCACTCCCAAACTGTCCAGGAGAAGTTTGGCGCATGCGCACAACAGGAGGCAGACTTGCAGTTGTGGTGATGAAGACAATTCAGAATTAGATTCAGTCTCAGTAATGATGCTGAGGATCTTTTTCGTTACGATTGCACTGCTCATGATAAAGGAAGTATGTAGGAAATAATAAACTTAATAAAGTAAATGTATGCATAAAATGTACCCAAACTAAACTGGATACTTCAACACAGACAATGACATTGT
Organism: Urophycis floridana; assembly: GCA_027123135.1. Lineage (NCBI taxonomy): Eukaryota > Metazoa > Chordata > Actinopteri > Gadiformes > Phycidae > Urophycis > Urophycis floridana. Next base: position 4,756,723 of record JAOPUI010000047.1, read on the forward strand.
CGCAATCGTACATTCAATAGGTCATGTTTTCAAAGGAGTAGGCGTCTCTTTCAAAAGCATGACATTCTTAATACAGCGAGACAATTTTATAACCACCGCAACTACGTTCCCCGTGATACACCAGCAGCGCATGCGCAACGCCTCTGCAGGAGGACCGGTGTATCATGGCGACCTACGTGGACATCCTGAAGAGCGAGTTTCCCCAAATCGATCAAGAAGTGTTCAATTACATCAAAGGTATGAGCCACACGGACCACTGATCCATTTTCTATAAGATCCCGTCTGTTAATCGGATGGTATTCATTACTTTAGTCTGATTTGTCAGCCCCGTTGAGCCACGTGAAGTCGGTACGATTTTTAGCGTGGGTTCCGGCTAAACTGAGCCAGACTCGGCTCGTCAGCCACAGTGCGAAGGTCCGTAAACACGATGTGACTCAATGATCAGGTAGCTAGCATGTTATTCGTATGAAAACTGAAGGCTCATTCGAGTCACAACGCGTTGACATCGGAGATATCAGAAAAATCAGAAAGGATTCTCCTATTCTCGTCAGGTGACGTCAGAGCGCCGGAAATTGAAATCTAGAGAGGCCGACCCACCAATCAGGTTGCTCGTCCAATTTAGCCAATAGTGACGCATTGGTTTGTAACACGCGTACATACGTGGAAGTGATCAATGTCGAAGTGTTCCTCCAGGAAGTAGATGGTCGAACTCCAAAGACACTACAGTATTCAGACCCAGCATGATCTGTTTTCAGGTGATGGATTAGTGAGGACGGGTCTGTTGGATATCCAACTTGTTAGTTCCTAATAACCCTTTGGGATGCCCTGTTAAAGAATAGTGTAGTGTTGCATACAGGGTTTGGGACTTCATTCTTGGGCACAACTTCATAAGCGTGATACCCCCTTCTCACATGTTGGTGGATAGATAGATAGATGGATGGATAAATAGATAGATTATTGATCCCCGTGGGAAAATTTTACTAGGAGAGCAAAGTTGTACCATCAAGGGGTAGTAATCATGCACTGATTTGTTCCTTCACAAATACTGTTATGGGCTATGGATGCACCAGTTAGCTCATTTGTCAAATATTCCAAACGTACATAACATTTATGTAATAAACATGCAGCTGAAGCATGCTACAATGTTAACATTCACACACCACCTCTTAAACAAGAACCCACCACAGTTGTTCTCAACCCATAGATCCTACCATGACTGTTGCTGGTCGGGAGAACACACACTAGCTTTACAGCATGCTTGTTACAGAAGGAGCTTTCTCTACCACTGGGGTCAGGCTGGGAGAATACAGTGAGCAGGCTGGGCTTTGAGTTGGTTATGTCGACGGTGAGCTCAAAACATGAAGTGATAATGAAGAGAATGATGAGTGTGTCCTGCAGTGAACGTTGGAAACGTAAATATGGGAAGACTGTATCCGTTACATTCTTGGTCTTAATGCAAGTATGTGAGTATGATGGACTTCAGATATGTCCAGGTCATTTTAAGTGTGTGTGTGTGTGTGTCAGGTGTTCTGGACTGCGGGGGGGCAGACTTTGAGGATGATGAGGAGGTCTTCGAGGCTATTGGTGGAGTGCTGCAGGAAGTGTCTGCTGACTGCAAGAATGAAGAGGACATCAGAGACATCTGCCTCCAAATGTTCAACACCCTCACACTGTAAGTTACACCAGTTCAACACCCACAGTGTTGTGACTCTTGAACAGTGTACACGTGCGGTGACTTGAAACACTTAAAACCTCTATCAAGTCTTAGATTAAAACACCCATTGAAATTTGTGGATGTGGTGTGACTCCAGAACTGTGTTGATGTGGTGTGACTCTGGTTTGCAGGCCAAACGGCCACAGCTCTCAGAAGCAGCTCCTGCTAGATGCTCCTGTGCAGCTGTCACAGATGTCTGCCGAATGTGGTAAGAAACTCTGTGGAGTAACCACAGCAACCTACCGTGTGTACTGTGACATTAGTTCAGTTGCCATAGCAACCTACTGTGTGTCCGCTGTGTCGGTCATGGGGTTACCATACAAACCTACCATGTGTCTGTGCTGTGTCATTCGTGTGGTTACCATAGCAACCTATGATGTCCTAATTGTGTCAGTCGGGTCTTTACTATAGTTAGCCAACATGTCTCTACTCTCTGCCAGTAGCATAGTAACCATAGTAAATATTTGAAAACAATTACAAGTTACTTAACAAAATCATTTAGGGAAAGTGATTAAAAACTACTTGTGCATTCTGACATTTCCTCTCCTCTCATTCTCCCTTCCTCTGTCCTGTTTCTCCTCCTCCATGTCTCTTCTCAGTGACAACAACTAATGATGTTCAGGGCATCTGGATGTTGAAGAGAGCACAGAATACGGTAAATTTGTGGATGTCATCTTATTGTGTGTGTTATTTCTTTCTATATTTATATATATTTACAATAGTATTAGGGCACATACATTAGATGCAAAAAGAGTTCTTAAATCTTACTTTCAGCACTATTTTATAAAAGGTTGTGAAAAAAATGTGATCTGAGCATTGTTGTAAGTCGTCAAGGTTTTACAAAAAACAAGCTACTGGAATCGCACGGGTGCGAGGGGCGTGGCCAAACGTTGTCAACACCAACGTCTCCCTCGAGCTAAGGAGCGCAGCCAATAGAAAACTAGCATAGGTTTCAGTCAGAAGCAGACTTCTTGTATTTTTATTGATACTTTTCCTTGTTTTATCTCTTTACACGTTGTAGTAAAAATGTTGAAATGTTCACCACACTCAGAAGCAAATGCCGGTTTTCAACTGATTCTTTATTTGTCCTTCCCAATAATTTTTCATCATAATCATGTCTGTGTTATATGGATGTGTGTGTGTGGTATGGATGTGCTTCAGACAGTGGATGCTAAGAAGCTGGAGAAGGCTGAAGCAAAGCTGAAAGCTAAACATGACAGACGCAACGACAAGGATGGACAGAAGACAACCTCACCCCTGTACGTCCCTCGACCTACATCACCTATACCACCTAGAGGTGTCTCTTTCACCTAGACCTATATCACCTAGAGCTGTCTGTTTCACCTAGACCTATATCACCTAGAGCTGTGTGTTTCACCGAGACATGTATCACCTACAGCTGTGTCTTTCACCTAGACCTATATCACGTAAAGCTATATCACCTAGAGCTGTGTGTTTCTATGTGACCTACATCACTATACTTGACCCATGTCTGTGTTTTGACTCCGCCCCCAGAGTGCTGGAGGAGGCGTCAGCTAGCCAGGCCAGCAATAAAAAGGACACCCGCATCGACCAATCAGGACGGAACCGCAGCTATGACATACGCATTGAGAATTTTGACGTTTCCTTCGGGGAAAGGTGAGAAGCCTCACCTTGTAAAGGACACACCTCACTTTTTAAGGCACAAAACTCACACTTTTACTAGGTGTCTCTTTGATCCATATACTTGTTTTTTGTCGCAATCTAGTGGTCATATAGTGCAGTTGTGATGGTTGGCTTGGTGTCATTCAATCCCAATGTCATCCCTGACCTTTCAGTAGGGGTGTCAAATGTGAAAACTGCACAATTGATTCTTGTGATATTTACCTGTCTCATCACGTTAGTCATTTTTGCATTGGTATGTGTTGGGTTTATAGTTCTGCCAAAAGCTTCCTCGTATGGTGAGGTGCTGATCATGACAAGGTGCTATTCACTGTGTTTCAGACATAAAACCTCTGCTGTGTTGTAGCTTTGGTCACTCTCACCCATTAATGTCCACGTTGATTATCTCAAGTGCACTGCTACCCCACAGGTGTTATACTTCTCCTGGTACCTTGTAGTTGTGGAGACTTACTCTATTTACTTTGTGTCTTTGTTTTTTCTGAAAATGCCATGCCATGCAATGCCTCATCTTAAACTGCACACACTTCACTTGGTAACTAGATCTCACTCTGTATCTACACACACACCTCACTCTGTATCTACACACACCTCGCTCTGTAACTACACACACCTCACTCTTTAACTACACACACCCCATTTGTAACTACACACACCCCACTTTGTAACTACACACACCTCACACCTTGTCTGTATTTTGTATCACTGTATATGTTGGTGTGTGTAACGAGCCGTGTAGTATATATTGTGTCGGTGTGTGTGTGTAATGGGCTCAGGTGCGAATAATGCGCTGTGCGTCCGCAGGTCCCTGCTACAGGGCGCAGAGGTGATGCTGGCAGCCGGCCGGCGTTACGGCCTGATTGGTCGGAACGGCCTGGGGAAGACCACCCTGCTGAAGATGCTGGCCAGTCGCAGCCTGCGCGTGCCCGCCCACATCTCCATCCTGCACGTGGAGCAGGAGGTGGCGGGGGACGACACGGTGGCGCTGCAGAGCGTCCTGGAGAGTGACACCGTGAGGGAGGGGCTGCTGCTGCAGGAGCGACAGCTCAACGCACGCATCGCCGCTGGAACGTGAGTCCTCGCGACGGCGGGCCGTGTGGTGGCTTCATGTGTGTCGTTATTTTTATTATGGTGTTAATGTGCATATGTACCCGTTTCAGTGGCGTTCTGTGACGTGCATGCCGCAGGGAACTAGTATGGCATTTTTTTAAATCTATTTTCATTTGTGGTAAATAATTCTCAGATAGTTTCAAGGTCAAGCAGAGCTATGTTTCCTTGCATCTATCCGTTGGGAACACACGATTGCACGCGGTGTGGCCTATTGGGCCTACCAGGTTTAGGGCTTAGGGCCCTGGAGTTTGGAGGGGTTACACAAAGAAAGGCCTACATTGTTTAGGGGATAGGTCAACACCGGTAGGCCTACCGTTGTAATGAAATGACAACCTAGCAGAACACAACAACACACTCTGCATTGAGTGTGTGGTTCTTATTCTGGGATGTGTGGTTGTTACTATAGGATGTGTAGTTATTACGGGATGTGTGGTGGTAACTGGGATGTGTGGTGGTTACTATGGGATGTGTAGAATTTACGGGATGTGTGGTGGTAACTGGGATGTGTGGTGGTTACTATGGGGTGTGCTTCTTAATATGGGGTGTGGTGGTTACTATGGGATGTGGTTCTTATTATGGGATGTGTGCAGGGCTGATGGAGCAGAGAGCGTCCGTCTGTCTGAGATCTACGTCCAGCTGGAGGAGATGGAGGCGGACAAGGCACCTGCAAGGTACTGATGCAGTACTCGAGATAATACTCTGATAATACTACTCACCGCCGTTGGGAGGTCATTGACTCATTCAACTTTCTCTCTCCCTAACTGTCTGTCATCCAATCAGAGCGTCTGTCATCCTGGCTGGTCTCGGCTTCTCTGCTAAAATGCAACAGCAAACTACCAAGTAAGACCCGCCCCCAGGTCCTGAGTCAGTCCCGCACCAAGGTGTTTGTGTGATAGCTGAGGTGCTCCATGCTAACAGTGTTTCCTTACAGGGAGTTCTCCGGAGGCTGGAGGATGAGGCTAGCGCTGGCCAGAGCTCTGTTTGCTAAGTGAGTCTCCCCATGTTCCTAGACCCACCCACCTCCAGAGCGAGCAGCTTAACATCTGGTGTCTGCTGTCTTATAGCGGATACTGTGTTGTACTACATGTCTGTCTCTGTAATACCCTGTGCTAACTACTCAATGTCTGTAATACGTTGTGTAAATGCAAACTCTAAAGCTACTACATGTCTGTTCTGTTATATGCTGTGTTAATGCCAAAGCTACTACATGTCTCTCTGTAATACCATATGCTAACACTAATGTTACTTCATGTTTGTTTCAGGCCGGATCTTCTTTTACTTGATGGTAAGTTGGAAGTTTGATTCTCATGAAAATATTGCCTCAGTTTGAACTCTGAACTCTCAATCGGTACGTTTACATGCAGCAAGAAATTCAAATTTCTGATCGGATCAGATAATGACGTGCGTAAGACCGGATCACTTGTCCGAGTATACATGCCGTTCAGAGAATCGGATTGACAGCCGGAGCATGGCTGACTCCGGACGCTATGTGCGTATATGCGCATGCGCAGAATGGCGCTGCGCATGTGCATAATGCAAAATCCGATTCAGATCCGATTGCTGAGTATACATGCCGTTAAAAGTCCGACTATGAACGAATTATCTAGGTGTTATCCGATTTTGAGATGTCCGAAGTAGGTCGGATTAAGGTGTTTACATGCACTGAAAAAGTCCGAACGATGTCTTATACGATTAGAAATTCGAATTTCTTGCTGCATGTAAACGAGTGTTGCAGGGCGTATGAACCATTATACATCACTTTATGTGTTTCGTCCCTCCAATATAACGTGTGTATACGGTTGTAGTGACAGACATGTTGTGTTTCAGAGCCCACCAACATGTTGGATGTCCGAGCCATACTGTGGCTGGAAAACTACCTCCAGGTAATGTCTCCTGTCCTCAGCCTCAGGCTCTCTGACTGCAGTCCTGCTCTGGTGTTCTGTCTACTGACTAGCTCCTGGCCTGAATGTTCTGTCAACTGTCTAGCCCCTGGCCTGGATTTTGTCTAAATCCTTGCCTAGATGTGTCTAACTCCTGGTGTGGATATGTCTCCTGTGATGTGTGCTCCTCAGACGTGGCAGTCCACCATCTTGGTGGTTTCCCACGACCGTAACTTCCTCAACGCGGTGGTCACAGACATCATCCACCTGCACTCCCACAGGCTGGACAGTTACCGGGGCGACTATGAAAACTTTGTCAAGACCAAAGAAGACAGACTTAAAAACCAGCAGAGGGAATATGAGGCTCAGTTACAATACAGAGAACATATCCAGGTAATATCCCACCCTTACCTCTCTTTAAACAAGCAAAGCAACAAGCTGAATATGTTTTCAGATCATTTGTGTATAGTGTGTTGTGAAACGTTGTGTAATGTGTGTCCTCAGGTGTTTATCGATAGATTCCGTTATAATGCCAACAGAGCTGCTCAGGTGCAGAGCAAACTGAAATTGCTGGAAAAACTGTGAGTACAAAGTGCACACCTGTGCACCCACCTGAACTACACACCTCATGAACTACAGTCACCTACTCACACACCTGAATTACACACACTTGAACTACACACTGACGTCAGAATGAAAGGTGTGCTTGTGTTTGTGTGTTCAGACCGGAGCTGAAGCCTCTAGAGAAGGAGACAGAGGTGACGTTAAGGTAAGTGGTCTCGCCACACCTGTCTCACCTGGTCTGCAGCCTGTCTGCTTGGTGTCTCTGCAGGGTCTAACGAGGCGGTTCTTTGTCTGCAGGTTCCCGGATAACTTTGAGAAGCTGTCTCCTCCCATCCTGCAGCTCGACGAGGTGGAGTTCTACTACACTGCAGAGCGCCGCCTCTTCACTGGACTCAATGTGTCTGCCGACCTGGAGTCCAGGATCTGCATCGTACGTCCTCTTCGTCTTCCTCACTCTTTCTAGAACCTACAGATGTTTTCTGTCAGGATCTAGGGTTCTAATGGTCTATTGTGGTCTGGGGTCCTAGTGGTTCCTGTTGTTGCCTAGGGTCTGAGTTGTCTCTAAAGTGGTCTAGGGTCCTAGTCTTCTAGAGTGGTCAGAGTTCTCGCTGTCATGGGCAGTAGTAGTTTATACTGGGCTGGGGTCCTCTTGGTCTAGGGCAGTGGTTCCCAAACTTTTTTTCTTTTCAAACCTTTCTGCAGGGCTCCCCTTTTGTAGATTAAAACACACACACACACACACACACACACACACACACACACACACACACACTCTCAGGTGCATCCTTTGCTTGCACACGCCTATAGAATTTATTTAAAACATTGTGTCCAAAACCACTGGTCTAGGTTCTTCCTGGCCTAGGGTCTTCCTGGTCCAGGGAGGTCTTAGTGGCCTTGGTGTAATCCTGTGTTTCCTGACAGGTGGGGGAGAATGGAGCGGGGAAGTCCACCGTGCTGAAGCTGCTGATGGGGGAGCTGACCCCCATCAATGGAGTGAGACAAGCCCACCGGTAACACACACTCACACACACACACACACACACACACATAAGCCACACACCAAATTAGTACCACAGTTCTAACACAGTACCACAGTACCACAGCACTGACACAGTAACACCATAACACCACAGTAGTACTACAGTACTAACACAGAACCACAGTAGTACTACAGTACTAACACAGCACCACAGTAGTACTACAGTACTAACACAGCATCACAGTCATACTACAGTACTAACACAGCATCACAGTAGTACTACAGTACTAACACAGCATCACAGTAGTACTACAGTACTAACACAGCACCACAATAGTACTAAAGTTGTGACTGGTCCTCTCTGGCAGGAACCTGAAGATCGGGTATTTCAGCCAGCATCACGTTGACCAGCTGGACCTCAACGTCTGCTCGGTAGAACTACTGCTCAACAAGTTCCCAGGTACACCACATACCGTCTCCCTGACGACCGTCTCCCTGAGGACTGTCTCTCGGCCTGCTGACTGTGTACTGTGTGCAGGACGTAACGAGGAGGAGTATCGCCACCAGCTGGGGGGGTATGGCATCACCGGGGAGCTGGCCACCAGGCCGGTAGCCAGCCTGTCAGGAGGACAGAAGAGCAGAGTCGCTTTTGCCCAGATGACCATGCCCTGGTGAGCACCTCAATCGGCCCTTAACCAGCCTTTCACTTCACCTTAATCTGCCCTAAAACAGCCCTTGACGTCACACTGAACTTTTGACATAATTCTAAATGTCTGTTGGGGATGCACCCCAGGTCCTGTCTTTCTGATATATGTAATATTGTACTTTATTGTTAATTGAAATTTGTCACTGGCTATCATGTCTGGCTTCCGGCTGAACGCTGCAGTGGGCTATTTTCCTGTTACCCAGAATGACTTTCACTACCTCCCCTGAACATCAGCAGGCTACATTGTGTACATTTCTTTGTGTGTGTGTTCCAGTCCTAACTTCTACATCCTGGATGAGCCCACCAACCACCTGGACATGGAGACCATTGAGGCGCTGGCAAAGGCCCTCAGCAAGTTCAAGGTGAGCAGCTAGTGGAGCCAACACTGGCGGCTAGCAGCTAGTGTTGCTAACCCCTCTGTACCCCCAGGGCGGAGTGGTGCTGGTAGCTAGCGTTAGCAGCTAATTGGGCTAGCCTCTCTGTCTCCAAAGGGAGGAGTGATGCTGGTAGCTAGTGTTAGCAGCTAATTGGGCTAGCCTCTCTCTCTTCAAAGGGAGGAGTGGTGCTGGTAGCTAGTGTTAGCTGCTAATTGGACTAGCCTCTCTGTCTCCAAAGGGAGGAGTGGTGCTGGTAGCTAGTGTTAGCAGCTAATTGGGCTAGCCTCTCTGTGTCCACAGGGCGCCGGTAGCTAGAAGCGTTAATGGATAGTGTTTCTCGTAGTGTTGTTGACCGCTAGTGTTGCTAGCAGCGCTAACTCCTCTGTCCCCACAGGGAGGCGTGGTGCTGGTCTCTCACGACGAGCGTCTGATCCGCCTGGTGTGTAAGGAGCTCTGGGTGTGTGAGAAGGGGGCCGTGCGGCGCATCGATGGGGGCTTCGACGAGTACCGCGACATCCTGCAGGAGACGTTCAGGAAGGAGGGCTACCTGTGAGCCGCTGCCTGCCAACCGCTGGCCTGCCAAGCCGCCAATCACTTTTAAGTTCCGGCGACTCCGCCTGCACCACCAGCTCACCTGCCGGTCGGCAGTCCAGAGTATGCCGGTCGGAGCCGGTTCTGCTGCCTTCTTGTTTAACTGTTAGTGGGCGTGGTCAGACCGTGATTGGCCGATCTGACGGACTCTGCTCCGCCAACATTTAAAGCAAGTGAGCAAGACATATGGACATTATTAGATTAATAATTTGTGTATGTTCATGTCACATAATAAGTTAAGTTTTGAAAAACCTGCTAATAAAGACCGCCACCTCCTACCTGTGTGTTTGTTTTCCAACTGGATGGTGAACTTCATCAGGACCTTTTAATATGAAGTAACATTCAGGCACTGTTCTGACCTTTTAAGGTCCTGATGAACTGATGGTGTGTTGATCAAGTCATGCTCATGGTCATCTGGATCGCTTGATCATCAAGTTTATTTAACCCAAAATCACTTTTAGAGTCACAGAAGTAAACATAAGACCAGCAGGGCATACAAGTTAGAAGTTATGAAATAATGGCAGATTTATAATGGGTTTAACTGAAGTCATGAGATTATGATATTTTGATATTCCCAGGTGACTGCAGTCCTGCCAATGTCAGGACTGCGGAGTCACTCCCCATCTTCCGGAAGAGACTCAAGTCCCACTGTTCAGAGTTCACCTGAACTCTGCATAACATTTGTAAAGGCAATTTCCTAGTTCAGCCTAAGGATGACGCACTTCAAGCACTAGGTCAATAGTCGGATGGTTTGTGGTTGAAGACATGTTTTTTATTGTAGCAAAGTTGAACAATGGATTGTGTACCTTGATTTAGAATGGTTCAAGCTACCTGGAGGTGCGAAATGGCTACAGATCTTTGGCTGCATGCTTTGCCAGTTGTCAACTGATTCACCCCGTTTACAGCTTTAATTAGTTTTGATTGGTCAGGTGCTGCAGTCACCTGTCAAAGTAGGGTGTGCCCAATGCAAGTTCGCACCTCCATATTGCTTCACAATACACAAAGCAAATCTAAATAACAAAATATTATTAAATTAAATTATATTAAATGCAAATCCTAAATTTTATTGTTTATCTTTCAATTTCATAACTATAGCTAATAACAATAAGCATAACTCATTCTGGCTCCAACAACATCCACCCTCTTAAAAAAATAAAATAAATAAAAAATAAAATAAAATATGCTCTTATTTGTTTTGTCTTATTTGTGGTACATCTTGGTACTGTAACTTGGCACTTAGTCAGAGATGTTGTTTACTAGCAATGGTTAACCTAGCATTTCAAATGCTTGAAACTTGTTCTAGTGACTTTTATGCTGTATTAGCAGCAATGAAATGTTTTAACTTCTTATGACAAATGTACTCTTTGTAAGTCGCTTTGGATAAAAGTGTCTGCTAAATGCCCTAAATGTAAATTATATTAGTCTGCCTCGAACCCTCAGTTCAACCTTTAATATTTTATTTGCTATTTTTTGTTATGAAGATTCTCACCCCCCATGTATTGTTGATGACAGCAGGCAGTAATATGTTGGTAGTGCAGAGGAAAGGCCCGGTTCAGCTGAGCACCTTCCCCCAACTGCAGGGACAGCAGCCCAGTGCAGAGCTCTGACGTTGACCCAGATTGCAATTTTGACTGCGAACACCTGCCTCAATTTCGCCTTCATTACTTTGGGACCTCAACTGTCACCCACCCAGCCTCTACATCACTGGCCTCACTACAGGGTCTGAGCACTTGGACCTGATGTAGGGGATCAGCCCCTCCTCATAGAACATCTGCAGCTTGATCAGCGTCTGCTCCCAGAACTCCGGGTTGAAGGTCACAGGGACCAGGGCTGTCTCCTTAAGGGTGAAAACCACCAAGTCTGCCTCTTCCATCCCTGTGACAGCCAGCTGGCACTGGATCTGGCTGTAGTAGCTATGGTTCTGTTTCAACTGGTACCCCGTCTGCTAGGAACACAAACACACTGCACATGAACCACAAGCAGGGGTGACGGACTGGGGGTATGAGTTGGAAAGCCTTGTGGGGGGGCCCAAGGCAGAGGGGGGCACATGGGCAGTTGATACGCTAAGGCAAGCTTAGCGTATTAGTTTAATAAATTGGTATATTGGTAAATATTTGTGCAAATCTGTTTCTTTTTGCCTTTCTTATCTTTACAGGAAAATTACCATTGAGTCATGTTTTGTTTGGTTACCTTTTTGGATGTAATTTTTTGGCAATGTATAGTAGTGAGTAAGTAACATTGCATTTTAAGCTTTGTTTTATGTCTTACAGTATTAAATTGAAAAATATGTCCCAATCTTATTCACTCTGGAAATATAACGGGTAATTACAGTCTTGTGTGGTTGTGTTTTTCTTATATAGTATCTTAAAGTGATGGTTCGGAGTAAAATTCACCCTGAGGTAATTTCCACCAATAATCCAGCCAAATACCCCCTCAGA
>JAOPUI010000047.1:4768840-4785810 GCA_027123135.1 Urophycis floridana
CACACACACACACACACACACACACACACACACACACACACACACACACACACACACACACACACACACACAAGGGCATTTTTTTTACACGTATCTCTTAACCAATTGCTTGCAACCGTACCCCTCGTGACCTCTATTTCAATATGTGAATAATTAAGGCACGTCCATTATGAGAGCTATAATGGCTTTAACATTTCACCAAATACATGATGTCAGCTAAATTCCAATAAACGTCCTAATAAAACGTAAATAAAAAAATTGTGTTTCGATAGGAGGTTCGCCTAAATCAGACCCTCAACTACATTAAAAGTTTCGCCTTTCGGTGGGGCACGGGTTAAAACGGGCTTTGGAAAAAGCCAATTCGTTATAAGATTTATTCAGTCTCCCTGGTGCAATGTTTTTCCCATTTCCCTGCGGTGCGATGCGCACAGCTGCAGCCCCGGCGTCCCGAGGCCCGGCCAGTGTGTGTGTGTGTGTGTACGTGTGAGCGTGAGGCGCGCGCGCGCGCGTGTGTGTGTGTGTGTGTGTGTGTGTGTGATTGTGTTTGTGTGATAGCTTTGTGCCAAGGGCAGGGGAGGGCGGCGGGCCCCAGACTGAGCGGCGCCTCGGCACACCTGGGGAACTTCAGGTTAAATAGCTCCACATTCCTCAACACACAGCTGATTGAAACATTAACAAACAGTAATCCACCAGCCAGGCCGCAGATGGGCCGGGAAGGCTGCCAACAGAGAGACTCTCCTCTCCTGTTATATATTCCCACAGTACAGTAGTTATAAAGTCTGCTATTAATATACACTTTTTCTCCATCTCTTTCGGGTTTTTTTTTTAAAGCGGCAACTGAAAAAAAAGTTACTGGAAATTGTGCGTTTCAATGTGATTTACTATACGTGTTTTTGGATGTGTTTTGTATCCTATGGTTGAATTGTTTTTTTGATGCGCTCGAAAGTTAGCATATTTAAATTTTAAATCAAATATATATTTTGCATTTTATATGTTAAAACGTATCTCCTAAATAAAATCATCTAGCCTACAAAAAGTGATATGTGAATGTCTTTCAAAGTAGACAAGGCTGTTTTGTCCATCTAATACATTCAATATATGTCTAGTATCTTAGTAGGTCTATGTATTATGTAGGCCTAGTCCAAAGTTAAAACACAAGCTGTTGAAAATTTTTGTTTGGAGCGCCCCCTTGCGACTGTATGTGGACTTGCAATCCTACTTTGGCACGCAGCTCGACATGGGTGGGGAAAAAAACTCACAAGTAGACAACAGCGCAACCCTCCGACTACAATGTGACATTACCCTACACACGTTTATTAGAGTCGTCTCCACGAGTGGCCAAGGCCAGCCCTAATTAAACAAATATAACGTTATTAATAACATATACCTATGACATTATTCATAACACAAGTATGGCATTAATATTCACATACCATGGCAGACATCTATCCTACTGATCAAATATTTAGTTCCTCATATTTAGTTACAAGGTTAAGTGTTATTTTTATGTAGGCACACATTTTTTTTTAAGATTATTGGAGTGAGCAAGGTTGTAGAAAGTGTAAGTTAGTAGCTTAAAACCAGACCAACTGCAGTTAGTGGATTAAACAACTCACCAAGTTAATGGCTTAAAACTAGACCAACTGCACAAGTTAGTGGTTTAAAGAACTCACCAGCTCACCAAGTTAATGGTTTAAAACTAGATTATCAGGGGCGGCAATAGCCCAGTGGATAGAATGGGTGGACGGGGTAGTGGGTAGTGGGTAGTCCACTATTCATAGGGCCGGCGGTTCGATCCCCACCTCCAACTGTCCACATGTCGAACCCCACAAATGTACTGATTGTAAGTCGCTTTGGACAAAAGTGTCTGCTGAATGCCCCCTTTACCCTAATTTTTCCACGTCATCGCATTGTGAACAATATGATACGTTTCTTAAAAATGCATTATTCTTTCACCGAATCCTGATGAGTTGTCCGACGTGACCCTTTGTCTGTGTAGTATGCCCTAGCCCAAATCGACACGGCCAGGGAGATGGAGGACCCCGACTACCTGACAGAGGGCTACCTGAACCTGGCGCGCAGCAACGAGAAGCTCTGCGACTACCAGAAAACGGTGTCCTACTGTAAAACCTGCCTGGACATGCAGGGCACCACGGTCAGCCTACAGCTCAACGGACAAGTGTGCCTGAGCATGGGCAACGCCTTCCTGGGACTGAGCGTGTTCCAGAAGGCCCTGGAGAGCTACGAGAAGGCCCTGCGCTACGCACACAACAACGACGACAAGATGCTGGAGTGCCGAGTGTGCTGCAGTCTGGGAAACTTCTATGTTCACCTCAAGGTAGGCTGCAGGGCCGCAGTCCTGAAGGGTCGAGAGAAGGCAATTGACCACCAGGACTAAATGTGTAATCTCAAACATCAGATCAGAGTGTCAGGTGAACAGTGGATGAGGAGGCTGGCTCGACAGGCTCTTAGACCTGTTGATGAATGGATTTTTGTTTGATATGTTTTGGATTTCTGGATGTAATTTGGATTACAAAGGAACATTGCTTGAGGGCATTGGCTATTGTGTCGCCTCCATAGAGACAAATATTTAATGTGTGGAAAGAAACTGCTTTAAGTATTTACCTCACGACAAAGTGGACAGAATCAAAAGGATTATCAGATCTAAATCAGATTAGAGTATGAGTCAGTATTTATTTGGCCACTGTTGTGTCCTTTGTATGATAATGCATGGCATCATAACAAAATCACATGAATAATTAAAACGTGGAGTACGATGTCTCGTAAACCAGGTTGCCCGCGTGAGATTGGCTGCTCAGTGGAAGCACAGAGATTTGTATAACTAATCCCTTGGCTTCCTGGGGAAGGATTGGTTTCAATGGGAGCGTGATGAGGTGGCGTTCAGAGAATGGACTCCTATCACGTTACTTCATGACACAGAAAATAGAATATGCCGGAGTCTGGAAATAAAACATCTGAAACTCAGGAATAATCAGAACTGTCCTGGGGGGGGGGGGCATCGCTGTGTCTGAAGGGTCTCGTTGAGCAGCATTACACAGTAAACACTGTGGCTCCAACTGTCTCACTCCTCACCCCCCCCCCACCCTGGCTCTGTGTGTGCCCAACAGG
The DNA here is from genome assembly GCA_027123135.1 of Urophycis floridana. NCBI lineage: Eukaryota > Metazoa > Chordata > Actinopteri > Gadiformes > Phycidae > Urophycis > Urophycis floridana. Next base: position 4,771,970 of record JAOPUI010000047.1, read on the forward strand.
ACTACGAGAAGGCCCTGTTCTTCCCCTGCAAGGCAGCTGAACTGGTCAACGACTACGGCAAGGGCTGGAGCCTCAAGTACCGCGCCATGAGCCAGTACCACATGTCCGTGGCATACAGGAAGCTGGACCGCTTGCCAGACGCCATGGAATGTTGTGAGGTATGCGTTCTGTTTCCACAAAGCGGCGTCCAGAGCTCTGGCGTGTCCAGAGGCTATGTCTTTATTTTTAATGCAACACCAAAACAGATTGACGATGGCGAGTGAGGAAGAATGATGGTTTTTGTTGTTGTTGTGTGCCGGTCAGGGTCTTCAACCCCGTAGCATGTACTGTACTGATGTCATTGGCTGTGTGTGTAGGAATGTTCTGTGGGGAGATCACGGTGGGGTTCTAGTGACAGGTGCAGATGACAGTTGTACCCAGTGTCTCCAACCCTGGCTGAAGTATGTCCGTGGAGGTGCCAGTTTTAAAGTGTTAATGAACAGATTAGCTTTTGTCTTCTGGCGCGGGTCTAAGTATGTACAGGGTGACAAACATGACTTCATGTTCAGTAGTGTCAGTAGAGTGATGGGATACAGGCCTACAAGGTCCCTTTCAAAGGTGTTTCTATGCACTTTGTGTTGTGTAGTTATATGCTAGATGTTACTGGAAAAGTTGGCAATAGTGACTTGTTGCACTTGAACTGAAACACATATCCACTTTTGATGCAGATTTTACTCAAATGGATCCTCTGAACAGAAACCATGAAAAGGGGTACACGACTCAAAAATATATGGAAATATTGATTTAGATACATTCAATGTTCAATACTGAATGACAACTAATGACTTCCATTGGCAGTGATGTAGCCTAGGGCTAACAGGGATTGTATTTTTTACATTTATGAGGTCAAATGTTTCCCTTTAGTCAAACTATAATTTCAAAAACAGAAGTGGGTAAAAGGTTCATAGAACCCAAGAGTAAATTCCACTAGTGATCAACTTGTGTTAACAAGGTCACAACACATTTGGTCACCTTCACCCCATCCCCTATCCTCTCTGAGATCTGTATAGTAGAATAAAGAGTAGAATAAAGCGCGTCATCTGATCATCTACTGGTGTAGTGTCCACCATGCCTCTTGGTTAGACAGCATGGGGATGTCTACATGCTACCTGATGCACAGCCGCCTCTGATCGCCCCTCTTCCACCAGGAGTCCATGAAGATTGCTCTCCAGCACGGTGACAGACCCCTCCAGGCTCTCTGCTTGCTCAACTTTGCCGACATCCACCGCTGTAGGAAAGACACGGACGTAAGCCATGCGTCGCACCACGCCTTTAGGTGCTGAGCTACAGGGGTCACCGGGGTCATGTACACCTGTGCTTAAACAAAACCAACCTCTGTCTCTTCCTCGTGTCCAGAAAGCGTTCCCTCGCTACGAATCGGCCATGTGCATAATGACGGAGATCGGGAACCGCCTGGGACAAGCATACATCTACCTGGGAGTGGCAAAGTGCTGGCTCCTGCAGAAAGACTTTGACAAGGTGCACACATCTCAGACCAGGCGATGCCTTGTTCATCGCTCCAGTAGCCATTTTGAACTGTTGAAACGTTTTCACTGATGTGAAAACGAAGGAGACAGCAGTAAATAAACTACCATTCCTTCCTCAGGCTCAGGAATCTCTGCATCGAGCCGAGGAGTTGGCAGAGGAATTAGGAAACAAGGTATTTGAAGTCAGGATGGCCGAGCGGTCTAAGGCGCTGCGTTCAGGTCGCAGTCTCCCCTGGAGGCGTGGGTTCGAATCCCACTTCTGACATTACCTTTTGGCCCACCAATCGTGCTCCTATGACAAACACCGAACGGCTCCCGTTAAAGCCACCGCTAGCATCGCAAACAGTGTATCTTTTTTCTAAATGTTCTAAAAAACGTTCTAAAAAAATATTTAAAAACTTACCAACCTTATTGCATACATATTATTAGATTAGATTACATTACATAATATAAAGATGAAATTAGCCTAGTTTCGTAATTGGAAAAAATACACACTTTTCGTAAATATCGTCTCTGAACTCTGAATCTTACAAGACATCAAATGTAATTGAGGCGCCATGACGTCGACAATACGTCCAATCGTCACCATTCATTCAACAGGGTACACCGTCCAATCAGAGCCATCCATGTTGGCTGTGTCGTCCAATCAGCGCCCTCCAGGTGCAGAGAGACAGACAAGATGGCAGCACGGAGCGGAAGGAGCGGCCTGCTGGAGAAAGTGAGCTGGGATGAGGTTAAAACGACGACGTGATTAAACAGGCTTTTAATTCACACCTTCTACCTCCACACACAGCAGCATGTTCTGGTCGAGATGTTACTCCCCGAGGAGTAGTTCTTATTGAAACTGTTTAACATCCGCTTTGTTGGGCTAAGCTACTGCTAGCTTCCTGATGGTGTTGTGTATTAAACATATTATAATATTGAGATAAACCGTACTAGTGTGTGGACATATCTCTTGTCCTGTGTGTAGGTCATATGAGTAATACACACTAATATAAAACTATATATCATATAGCGAACTATAATATACTGATAGATTTGCAGCATATGTTCAGTGATATTACAATGATAACTTCTAAGATATCCAGATATTGTTACATTTCATTACTATGAACCTCTACCGCAGGTCGGTGCAGGTCCAGCATCTGTAAAACGTTTAGCCTAATATGCTATTAAGTACTAAAAGTTATCTAACACATGAGTCTGAGAATAATGCACTGCACAACATACAGTGGTAGTGTTACTGCAAACCCTAGTTTAAAGAATCAGCATGAGAGAGTGCAGAGTAGCTAGGAAGCACTGATGCAAGGTTAGTATTTATTACTACGTGGGATACATAAAGTATGCAATGTACACTGATCTAATGTAGCGCTCTCCCCTCTTCAGTGGAGAATCGAGGAGAAGCCGGTGAAGATCGACAAGTGGGACGGTGCCGCTGTGAAGAACTCCCTGGATGACGCGGCCAAGAAGGTTATTATTATTAACATTATTAAAAGCAGTACTATGATTAATACATGTATTAGTAGTTAATGTATTAGTATAACTGATTAAAACATGTTAGTGTGACAGATTAATTCATGTATTAATGTTTTTAATGGTTAATACAGTAGACCATTACAGCTATAGGTTGTTGTTTTTTTTTTAAATAAATTTCTTTTGTGGTGTGTCTGTCCTTATAACTCAATCTGTTTTTCTGTGCTGATCACCTATCTGTCCTGATTCCCCCCCCCCCGTCTGTGTGTCCTCCAGGTGTTGCTGGAGAAGTTTGGTTATGTGGAGAACTTCAGTCTTGTGGACGGCCGACTACTGATCTGCACGGTGTCCTGTCTGTTTGCCATGGTGGCGCTGGTCTGGGACTTCCTGCACCCCTTCCCCCAGTCCAAACCAGTCCTCGCCTGCTGTGTCATCTCATATCCTTGAGGATAGCCATGGACTCATCTAGCTCTATCTAGAGACATGGACTCATCCAGCTTCTATCTCGAGACATGGACTCATCTAACTTCTTCATCAGACTTCATCTAACTCTCTCTCTCTCTCTCTCTCTCTCTCTCTCTCTCTCTCTCTCTCTCTCTCAAAGAGAGAGAGAGACATTGTGGTGGAGAATGAGTCATGAGTGTTTATGAGCTGTGGAGGATTGCCCTTGACTCCAGAGAACATACTTTGTGATGATGGGAGTTTTGACTCTATATACATCCTACCGGGAGAAGAACATCTTTCTGCTGGCACTGGACAGAGACCCGGCTGGCATGGACCCTGACCACGTCTGGACCCTCTCCTCCTCCCTCAAAAGGTACCCAGACAACTTGTTAACTACAGTCAAATTAGTTCACTAGTAAGTAAATTACCTCAATACCACTAGTGAACTAGTCCAGTATAAATAATCCAACTAATAACTTGGTTCTACCAGATCAAACTGCAGGTGGGGTACCAGCAGCTTCCCAGGATGTTGCAGCAGATTCAATTTAGTGTTTCACATCGAAAATACAAACATTGTACTTTAGATTATATATTTATTGAACAGAATTCCTCACACTGTGTGTGCATTTGCGTTCATGTGTGCAGGTTTGATGACCAGTACTCTCTGCGTGTCTCCTTCACTGACGGCCGCAGTGGGCGGGGCCGGGAGGCGGAGGCCACCCGCTCAGTGGCAGAGTTCTTTGACCAGAATGGGACTCTGGTGATGGACGTGTTTGAGAAGGCCGTCTCCAGGCTGCATGACTCGCTGCTCTCTGACAAGAAGAGCAAGTAAACCAGGACCAGTCACATGATCACGTGACCGCTGGCTTCACGTACACCACGGTGTAGCCAGTCAGAAAGAGAGAGTAGGAGTGTGTGTGTGTGTGTGTGTGTGTGTGAGAGCATTTGTCTGCCTATCTCTGGTATTTCCAAGGTGTCTCTTAATTTCTGTTACAGGTTGATGTTGGTTGAGGCTACACATTTATCAGTTCCCTCTTCCTCCAATAACAGAACGTTACGTGCACAATCTACCATCATATACATCACCTGACCGCCATGTTAATGGGAGCTAATCTCTTTTACCACTCGTAGCTTTACTTGACAACGTGTAGCATAAACATCTGGTTAGCATCACTTATCGCATCCACATATGTACCATCATGGGTTGCCTTGGTGAGCGTGGTGGAGGCCTGGTAGTCATGGTGATTGCGGTGGAGGTCAGATTGTCATGGTGATCGTGACTGTTGAATGACCCAAATTAGAATAAATTAAAAAACATGCATTTCTAAACTTGACTCTGTTTCTTACTTCAATACCACATAAATATTGATAATACTATTATGAATATGCATACTACCATAACCATGCAAATACTGGTAATGTTATACTAATGCTGATACTGCCTATAATACTTAATCTGAAAATACTATATTAATACTGACACTACCAATACCATAAGCAAAAGTACCTAAATACTAATACTACTTTTTACACCAATATGATGTCAGTACTTTAAATGGTATGCATTTTGGGACTAAATCGGAAAACTAAATAGTATGTATGCGTTACCATCATATACTGTATCACCAGCAGCAGAGAGTGGTGAAGTGTTCCTCCCCTTGGTAGAGAAAGCACAGACACTAACTCCTCTAGGACACTAGGGGGCGCAGCAATGCCTTTTCTATTTCTATAACTTTTGTCTTCCATAGTGCGTAGAAGACAAAAGTACTGCCTGTCTGTCTGTCTTTCTCAGCATTAAGGACACCATTAATCCTGACCAAATCTCCAACTCCATTTGCAGAAATGCAGCTCCAAACTTGCAAGGAACCTCCACCATGCTTCACTGTTCATACTTCACTCGTTATTGTACCACTCGCCAGCCCTTCGGCGAACCAACTGCCTTCTGCAACAGACAAATATTTCAAATTTTGACTCATCAGTCCAGAGCGCCTGCTGCCATTTTTCGGCGCTCCAAGTCCTATGTTTGTGTGCTTAATTGAGTCGCTTGGCCTTGTTTCCATGTCGGAGGTATGGCTTTGTGGCTGTAGGCCTACTGTAGTTCTAAAACATAAGTGATACAACGTAGTACTTATGTAGTATTACTATGTGAAGTACCAACAGTAGGTTGTAGTATTTGGGCTCCTGCCAAGGAATTCTGGAAGGCACCAGTAGAACTATGTTGTTATTCAGAATGTATTATTATTTAGTGATTATTATATATTATTACTTTTAGGATAGGAAATTAAAGATTTGAGGACATGTGGAGTCCTGTCGTCCGTGTAGTATGTCAGTATGTACAGTAATATGGTACTGTGAGAACTGTGGTATGTGACTATTTTGGTATTTGTTGTGTGGTGGTATGTCAGCCTAGACCACTAGACTACTATGTTTAATGCTTATATTTTACACCTCCTGCCCATGCAATGACAGTACGCTGTAATGTAATAATTTGACCATATTTGGGCCACATATAAAGAGAATACTACATACAACGCAAACGTTATAAAACACAATGGTGCGCGTTATGCATGTTAGTGAGACGCAAGACAAGAATGAATATAAAGTGTAAGATAGATGGGTTGCTGCATCTGGATTGCGAGATAGGGCTTGGCACAGGCAGCTGGCGGACAGCTAAACCCTGCTGTGTGTATGTAGAACAGGACCCTCCTGTTCACACACTGGCAGTGATGGCGGAATACGACAGCTACGACGACCGGGCTTTCGGTGGAAGCCGGGGCAGCCGAGGGTAAGAGTAATACCCGGGTTGGGGTGCTACACATCTGTGTGTTCCGCAGTAGCGGTAAGCCAAAGCTGCAGTGTCGCGTTGATTCGCTGGCGGATTTGATTTGTTTCGGTAGAGAGAGTGTGCGTGAAGGCCGGGCCTCCTCCTGACTGTGGTCTCTTGTCCACGACGTTCAAGGGGTGCGGGAGGTCGGCGCGAGGGATCACGAAACACCGTGGCTCCGAGCTAGTTAGCAGCGGTAGCTAGCTAGGCGATAACTGGAGGAGTTGTCGATGCTTGGTCGGCCTGCGATCATTGAACATTTCTTAGAAGCATGCCGGACAACTCGTTGACTATTCAGACAGTAATCCAGAAGGCGTCTACGAGTAGACCATCCGGGGAGAGGGAGGTATAACCACTGCGGTTTGAGAGAGGCTGGGGCTGCTCAGCCCACATGGTGCACATTGTTGCCGACATCCGTGCAGCCTGCACCTCAGTCGGTCAGCAACGGCAGCCAGTCCGCAGCACATCCATAACATGTTCTGTTAATGTCGGAGGGGTTGAGATGATGGTCTAGCAGGAGACCAGGGCCCGTCGAGCCGAAACCAGAGGTGCAGTGGAGGGCGGCTTGGATCCCCAGAGAACCGCCACATGTACTGTTGTCAGCACATCGACGCACAACCTTCCAGTCTCTGCTTCATCTGAAGGCAGATGGCGGCGGTATGAGTGGACAAGCAGGGACCATGCTCAGCGCCAGGCCAGTGTTGTCCCGTGTGGGCCTAGAGCTGTGTGTGTGTGTTGGGGTGGGGGTGTATCCCGCCTGTTTTCAGTTTTTTTTTTTTGAAAACCCAGCGAGTACACGCAATGGTTGTATTGGATGATTACGGGAATGCATGATTAGTTGATTAATTGAATGGCGCTACATGGAGGAATATAGCAGCCCGCCGGTCCACGTGTGGACAACGGAACTCTGCTGGCAGAGTCTGACTGCATGCTGCAGTGCGTGTTATCTGCTTAGATGCGTCTATCAGGCTATCGTTGGTGACCATCTATTAGTAGGCACGGCGTTATTAGACACTACACGCTTGTAAACAAAGTCCGCATACGCGTATTTTATAAAGTCGCCAGTGCGCAGATTGCAGACCACCCCAGGATTGGTTTCACGCATGCGCTGTCGGCAGCAGGGTCCTATTTATCACAGGACAACAAACATCCCTAAATACAAAAAAAAAAACACAAGAGCAAGACTAGTATTATTACATTGACATGCATCAGTAGGCTATTAGACTCACCTTCCAGACACATTGATAATTTTGTCAAACTAGATCGTTAAGAATAAAACAGAATGTGCATGTGGTTTTGGATCAGTATTGGACTCACATTTGTTGATCACATTTGTTTCAACAGTAGACACGCCTTGAATGAGTGAATGAACAGAAGATAAATCTATATCAAATCTTTATTTGGTGTGAACTCCCTTTGCATTCCATTCAAAATAGCAATCCTTCAATCCTTCAAGGTACACTTAGCACACAGTTTTTGAAAGAACTCAGCTGGTTATTCCAAACACCTTGGAGAACTAACCACATATCTTCTGTGGATGTAGGCCTCCTCAAATCTTTCTGTCCCTTCATGTAATCCCAGACAGACTAGATGATGTTGAAGATCAGGGCTCTTTGGGGGCCATACCATAATTTCCAGGACTTAATGTTCTTCTTCACACTGAAGATAGTTATTGATGACATTAGTTGTTAATACATTTTGGGCCTATCATATGCCTCCCTGATGGTGTTGCATGATGGATTAGTATATGCCTATATTTCTCAGCATTGAGGCCACCGTTAATCCAAACCAAATCTCCAACTCCATTTGCAGAAATGCCCCAAACTTGCAAGGAACCTTCACCATGCTTCACTGTTGCCTAATTTTTGTACTGCTCTCCAGCCCTTCGGCAGACAAACTGCCTTCTGCAACAGCCAAATATTTCAGATTTTGAGTCATCAGTCCAGAGCACCTGCTGCCATTTTTCAGCTCTCCAGGTCTTATGTTTTTGTGCATAATTGGGTTGCTTGGCCTTGTTTCCATCAGTATGGCTCTGTGGCTGTTCTAAAACATAAGTGATCCTGTATAAGGGTCCTGCTGCTGCCGACAGCGCGTGTGTCCAGCAGACTCTTGATGATAAGCTGATAAACAATGTTATGATACAAGATCATTCATTGATCACAGACGGACCTGATTCAGCCTTTGCACTAGATTAGATTAGATTAAACTTTATTGTCATTGTGCAGAGTACAAGTACAAGTACTTGCTATTAAATCACAAGTACTAGTGATTCACTAGTAAGTAAATCACTAGTAGCTCACTACTCAAAATTACCATACAGACTAATACTGTTGTTGAAGCAATGTTCTAATGTCATCTTAACGACGTGATGTTGGCCTCCTTTTTTTAGATTATAACTTTTTACATATCCAGAGACAAATCATACATGATGGGAAAAGCTAGGACTAGTCCCTCTATTTAAGAATGGGAACACCTGACCAGGAGGAGAGTTCTCATGGCCAATCAGACGAATCGACAGCCAATTTCTGTCACTCGTAGTTGCTAGTCTGTTGTGACGCCGCCCCTGTTTTCTCCTGCTGGGATACGTAGCTAGTGGCCAACATCTGTAGCTCACCGTGGGGTGTGTGGTACGTATGTCCAGCCCTAGCTACTGCACACAGAGACCCCAGGCAGACCCCATATCCCCCCCCCTCGCGGTGACCTGTACACAAGGGGCAGTAAAGCGCGTCCAACCCCTGTGTGTGTGTGTGTGTGTGTGTGTGTGTGTGCAGACCTCGCAGGGATGCGCCAGCGGGCCGCAAGAAGGAGCTGCCCAACGAGCCCCCCTTCACGGCCTACATAGGAAACCTGCCCTTCAAGACGGTGCAGGGAGACATCGACAACATCTTCAAGGATCTGAGCGTCCGCAGTGTGCGCCTGGTCAGAGACAAAGACACGGACAAGTTTAAAGGTGCATAGCATGCTCTATACACACACCTGCTGTATGTTAACACTGCCACATGTGATCTAGAGAAACCTATAGCCGCACTAACGGGGTGCGCCTGCAGCGCTGGTGTCACTAATCTTTACATTTGTGGCATCCCAACCAATTTGATGGCAGCAGAAGCATGTCCTTTGTGATGAACCATCTGTACATTCATTTAACAGACTGACCCTACATCGCTTGTGAAATGTTTTGATTGCATTGGTGGTCTTTTCCATTGCTGCCAGTGCCTTCCCCCAGAACCAACTCTTCACGCACCCCCTCACTGTATAATAAGTGTATCTACTAATAATAACAGGCTGCTAATTAGGTGATGTGCTCCAGTTAGGAGGAATCTTTTATCAGTCATCTTGAATGGTGCGTGTGTTTCATTCTCATATCTTGAACAGCACTCGTGCTGCTCTCCAGTTTCCCTGACACTTTTCACAGTGTGCCAAGCACCTTTTAGCCCTCTGTCTTGAGCTCAGCTGGACCGTGGCGTGAAGGCGTGTAGGTCCAGCGATGGCGCTGCCCCGTAGCATCCAGCACTGCTCCAAACCTTCACCACGCCCACCGTACTAAATGAGGAACGACACCTGGCATGCTTCTTCCCACTGGTCGTGTTTCCACTCGGGGGCTCTGCTGTAACACAGTGAGAGCCCGACACAGCACATACTCGTGGAGTTGTCTTTTTTCTTGGTGTTGCTCCAATACAACATTTTCCAAATGACAGTGGGGAAAAGGCAGGCGTTGACTATTGTCCGGTCTCAGCAGCCCTAGTTGGAGGGAGACCAGCATGGCACAGTGCCACCGCTGCATCCTTTGAGGATAACTACCATGTATATATTTACATTTTACTGGCACTGATGTGACCATGGGATGACCTGCAATCCACACTAACCATCAGAACACCTTAAAGTTCTGCAATGTGAGCTAGTGGGGCTATAGCATGCTGTAGTGTGAACTAGTGGAGCCATAGCATGCAGTAGTTGTCAGCGAGCAGAGTCAGAGCATGCTGTAGTTTGAGCTAGTGGAGCCATAGCATGCTGTAGGGTGAGTGAGTGGAACCATAGCATGCTATAGTGTTAGCTAGTGCAGCCGCAGCATGCTGTAGTGTGAGCTAGTAGAGCCGTACCATGCTGTAGTGTAAGCTAGTGGAGCCATAGCATGCTGTAGGGTGAGCTAGTGGAGCCATAGCATGCTGTAGTGTGAGCTAGTGGAGCCATAGCATGCTGTAGGGTGAGCTAGTGGAGCCATAGCATGCTGTAGTGTGTCCTAGTAGAGCCATAGCAAGCTCAAGGCCTATGATGCACGTCCAGGATGGTCTGAGTCCTGGGGGGGCCAGGCGTGGTGACGCCGAGGTCACCTGCTCCTCTTGTTCTCTACTGATGTCACGGTGCTGCTCATGTTACTGGCTGTGTGTATAGTAGTATAGTAACGGCTCTGTCACGTATCACTGGTTGTAAATATTATAAATCTTTTGTACCTTTTCAGTCATCCTGTACGTTGATGAACGTGAACCGTTACACACTTGGTACACTAACACTCCTGGTACACAAACACACTTGGTAAACAAACACAGTGGTACACCACCTGCTATTTGTAGTCTGGTGTGTGTTGTTTGTGTTATGTGAATGTTGTGTGTGTTGCAGGTTTCTGTTACGTGGAGTTTGAGGACTTGGAGTCCCTGAAGGAAGCCCTGACGTACGACGGAGCGGTGAGTGAAGAACATCTCTACATGTGCTTCATATGTAGCCTCACATGTAGCATCATATGTACAGGTACGTACAATGCCCTCTGACCTTTTAACCTTGACCCCTCAGCTCCTGGAAGACAGGTCGCTGAGGGTGGACATTGCCGAGGGCCGGAGGCAGGAGAGGTCAGCGGGCGGCTTTGGCTACAGGAAAGACGACAGAGGTAACCACCTGGCTAGTTAAGCAGCAGCTAGCGGCTACCAGCCTCCTAACTAGCCTCTGCCAGCCTTTTAACTAGTGTCTTCCAGCCTCTAGCTAGTGGCTAGCAGTCACTAGCTAGCAGCCTCTAGCTAACCGCTAGCAAGCGTTCTAATGAGCCGTCTGTTAATGCACCACACACACACACACACACATACACACACACACCGTGACCCAGAGAAGCTTCATCCTGGCTCAGACGCCGACGTAAACAATCCGCTTCTCACACGGAGCTCCACATAGCCGCACGCCACTGGCGTTTTACCGCGTGTCAGAGGAGCCCCGCCTCCTCTGTCTCGAACGCAGCCTTCAACCGCTGCCCGCACGGAGCGCTACGCTTCCACACACCTCTCAGAGCGCCGGCCTCCCTCGAGGTGTCGTCATGAGCATAGCTGGCCTCATGCAGGGACATGTAGCATGGGAGAAGACATTAGGGCTTCATGAGACTGCAGCCGATGGACCAAATGTGCTCCTCTTTTTGGATTGTTTTAGAATAGAAAAGAAAAAAAATGGTTTAAATCGAAAATTGTCTGTGGTAAATAAAAAACATTACATTTTTAGGCCAAATGGAACACACACACCAGAACCTTCTGTCAACCATGAAGCCTCCCTCTACTCCTCGGCTAAACGCGCACACACATACACAAACACACTCTTTTCCAACAACACAACAGCTTCTGAATGCATGCTCACAGCTACCCGTTCTGATCTAGTGTCTGGGTCAGGTGGTTCGGTAGGGCCAACCTACGACCCCTACGGTCAGACCTATCAGCCTCTATCCAGCTCTACTAGCCACAAGCATCCTCCAGGGTGGTGGCTAGTGGTCTCTAACACGCGGCCTACAACTAACCCTTTTTTTTTTTTCCTCCAGCTACAGTAATGGCTACTATGAAGTCCAACTGCTCACCTTCACCTCATATTCACCTTCATCCTCACCCCATCACCCTCTCAGCTCCCTTAGTTTCCCATTCTGCTTCTGGCTAGATGTGTGGCGCTAACCTGTGTGCTAAAGCTTTGTGTGCTGTGGTACCGACACTCGGGGTGCTGGGTTTCCACTCACAGGTCCTCCCCTCTGCGTGAAGAGCCTCGTTTGCTTCATGTCTCCTCTTCGTTGCTCCTTCTCTCCCCCCTCCTTCCTCCGCTCTTTCTACTCCGTTTCTCCTCTCCTCTTCTCTCCCTCCTCCCATTTGTCCTCCCGGGTTTCTCCTCTCTTCTCTCCCCCTCCTCTGTCTCTCCTCTCTTCCTCCTCTCTTCCTACTCTGTCTCTCCTCTCTTCCTACTTTTTCTCCTCTCTTCTCGCCCCCCCCCCCTCCTCCTTCTCTCTCCCTCCTCTCTTCTGTCCTCCCCGTTGTGTTTTAACTAAGGCTGTTCCCTGCAGGGGGTCCTGCACGAGGACCAGGAGGAGGAGGTTTACGAGGACCGCCGAGAGGAGGCCAGGACGACTTTGAGCACTCAGGAGGAGGTGCGATCAGGACAGGGTGTAGGGGGCCGCTGGCCGCGTGATGTCTGGGTCTCCTGGTCTGGCTTCACTAGGGTCCTTATAGTTACTGTTTGTTCGGTGATGACTTCATCAGGCTTGCAGCGGAGTGGGGGTCCGAGCTACCCCCCCGTCTGGTTCCATACTTTCTGCAGGCCCCCCCCACCCCCCCTCTCCATATCACCCCCTCACCCCATGACATCATCACCTAAAGAAGCGATCCAGGGTTTTTGTTGACTGAGGTTCAGAAAGATAAGTGTGTGTGTGTGTGTGTGTGTGCGCGTGTTTGTGTGTGTCTGCGTGTTTGTGCAGGCTTTAGGGAGGACGACTACATGGGGGACCGTAGCCGAGGAGCCGGGCGCCCTAGTGACCGGAGGGCCGGAGCAGCACAAGGAGGAGGAGGCGGGGGGATGGGTCGCTTTAGAGATGGACCACCTCGTGGAGGACCCCCCACAGACTTCAGAGAACCTTCAGACGGTGAGGCGCACGCACCACAGACACACACGCACACGCACAACGCCGCTCACATCGCATCCGCCGGTACCAGAGACTCCCGCACGGCCGCGCGGCGATGACACTTGGTCCTACGGGACCCGCTTGCTGCAGGGAGGCGTGGTCGTGTTTGTGTTGGTCGTGCGTCATGTCGTGCAGCAACGTGTCCTGTGTGTTCTCCAGAGGAACGTGCCCAGAGGCCCCGCCTCCAGCTGAAGCCGCGCACGGTGGCCGGGCCTCTGAACCAGGTGGCCAACCCCAACTCGGCCATCTTCGGCGGGGCGCGGCCCAGAGCGCCGGTACCCCCCCCGGTGCCGGCTTCTTGAGGTCCAGGGAGCCCACTGGACCAGACAGTGACCCCAGCCATCACTGTCTGGGCCAAACCATTTAGGGAGGGGAGGGGTGCTCGGGGGCGGCAATAAACGAGCCAATTATTCTTCATAGAGCGTATTAACTTAACATTTCCTCTAGAACATCTCGTGACCCTTATCTTATCTATGAAAAATGTGGATGAAGACACAGAAAAGTTGAATCAACAGTCAACAGCAACACATCGTACTAAAACAGAGAAGAACCTTTTCTCCAGTTTGCTGATCATCAGGGAGAGCCTGGTTAGAGAGAGAGAGAGAGAGAGAGAGAGAGAGAGAGAGAGAGAGAGAGAGAGAGAGAGAGAGAGAGGGAGAGAGAGAGA
>JAOPUI010000047.1:4906830-4917573 GCA_027123135.1 Urophycis floridana
GTGTGTGTGTGTGTGTGTGTGTGTGTGTGTGTGTGTGTGTGTGTGTGTGTGTGTGTGTGTGTGTGTGTGTGCGCGTTGTACCTTGGGGGGCTTGTGGACACGGCGATAGCCTCTGAAGTCCTCCAGCTTCTGCTGCATCTCAGCCATGGTCTTCTCGGGGGCCCGGTTCTCCAGCCAGGGGATGGTCCTGCGAATCCATTCCAGCAGCTGTGGCCCGGGGTGGCAGAGAGAGGGGGGTGAGAGAGAGGACAGGGCGTTAATGGACCAGTAGGCACTCCCAGTTACACTATTTACACATACAAAGGCGTGGGTCCTTACATGTCTGTCTATCCGTGTGTGTGTGTGTGTGTGCAACACACTCATACAGCATACATGGGGCAGTACTCACATCACTGGCCAGCTTCTCGTAGTCCTCCATCAGGTGCTCGTTCTCCTGGTTGACGGCGAGCACTTTGCAGATGCGATTGGCGGCTGTCTCAGCCTATCACAGAGGAGATCCATCAGTAAAGGGGGGGCACTAACTGGTTAAAAACACACAGGGCCTCATTCAACTCTGACCGAAACAATAAGTGAGAAAATGCACTCCCAGTTAGGATACCACAACGTTATGTCAACCACCCAAGGCAAGCGCTAAATCTCTCGTTAAAATAATAATGTCATGTCCCTTTCCAACAAGTGCCCCGTTTGTTAGTGTTCCTACAGAGGCCCTCTTTGTATTAGCAACCCCAAGCCTTAACAGTGGAAACTGGTGGTGAGAGAAAAAAAAAAAAAAAAAAAAAAAAAAAAAGCACAAATCACACGCAAACAGTGACAATATCCATACAACACTCGGGCCTGCGCTACGGGGGATGTGACCACAAGACGTCTACCCTTCCCTCTGACCAGGCAGTCCTCTCAGGCTGCTAAACGCATGCGTGGGCCTGCCGGTTAGTGTCTACGGTGCCCGTCACGTCACTCGCGGCGTGTCGACATCACGCTGTGCGTCATCACTCGGCTGCGTGGGTTTCAAACTCCATGCGTCTCCTGCCACGGGCCCGGGAGCAAGCTGGCGTACATCTAGTTACATGTTGCGTTGCAGTGGTCCCGCCGGCTTGGGTTGGGTTGGGTGGGGGCGGGTGGTTGGGGGTTGGGGGGGGTGCGGGGGTCTGTCTAGCAAGGTACAGCGCTAGGGTACCCCTGCAATACAGAAAGACACCCCCCCTCGATCTTCAGCATCGCTGGGATGTGCAGGCTATCCACGAAGCGTCTTCGAGTGGTCCCAACGCGTACAGAGTATTTGTTCACAGCTTCGCTTAGCGCTCGCTAAATACTACCAGCTAACACTTCTCCTCATCAACACGTCAGGATAAACTATTTAAATATGAACAGCAAACAACAGAACACAACAAAATACGAGTCAGAAACATTTGATGACATGAGGAAACATTCTGTGTTAGTGGCTGAAAGTGTACTGGACTGACCTTAAACAGTGTTTCTCACGGTAGTACCACCAGCACTAAGAACACTGACACAATAATACTTAAATAACCGTTTGGAACTGAATGGTTCTGGCTGGGTTGTACTTCACCGTGGACCAACGGTGAGAAACACTGCTCAGGTCTGGTCTGTGGAAAATAGGATCCATGGAACAGTTTCTATGATTAGAAAGGATTCTATGGCTCCATAGAAAGTGTTTGTTTGCGAAGGCTCGTTTGATGTCTCAGCGTGAGGTTGGCTGGGTGGGGTCAGTGGGTTTGAGAGGGGTGGGGCTCACCTTCTGAGCGCCAGAGAAGGCATGATAGAAGCAGGACACGTAGGTCATGATGGCCTTCTCATCTGGCCTCAGTGTACCCACGATGTCTACACACAGCGCAGAGACCAGCAGCAGGGCGAGAGAGGCCCGTTTAAATAGGGAGAGAGAGAGAGAGAGAGAGACAAAGAGGTTGAAGCCAAAGCCGCCCAAAGCTAGTAGAATGCCCTTGGCCCGGGAGCAGAATGCCGACGCGACGGCTGATTGGACAGGGGGCGGAGCTTGACGACTCCAGCCACCTGTCCTCACTTCCAGAAGCTGCAGGTGCCCTTTAAAAGCAGCTCCGAGTGGCGGTTGCCTGGGAGAGGAGGGTTATTATGGGATGTCCAGGGGCAGAAGAGGAGGTGGCGGCTTGTGAAGGGAGGAAGAAGAGCAAGGCCTGAGGAAGAGATCTTTGAGGCCACGGCTCTGGGCTGAGACACGCATGGACACACACCGGCTAAGCACTAGTTGTGTACCAGCCTGTGAAGTTTTTTGAAAATATATTGAAATGTATTTTATGTGTGCTCTTAGGCAAATACTGTCTAATAACATAAATACCATGCATGTTCTATCCATCTATGTGTCGTCATTTAATGGAAGAAAAATCGTTAGCAAACTGCAATGTTGGCATGTCAAATGCACCTCATCACCATGGAAACGTTTAGCGGTTCCACAATCATAGCTTTTTTTAGACACATGATTATCGCGTGTGTGTGTGTGTGTGTGTGTGCGCATCCCAACCCAACCCATAGCCTGCAGCAACGCTGTGGAGAGGCAGATGCTAAGCCATGCCGGGATGGTTGTTAGTATCGGGGGTCAGGGGTCACAGGGTTAAAGGGTACCTTCTGGGCTCCAGAGAAGGCATGGTAGAAACTGGACACATAAGTCATAATGGCTTTCTCATCTGGACGAGCAGTGTTGACAATGTCTACGGAGTGGAGGGGGGGGGGCAAACCAGGAGTGTTATGAACACGTACGTGGACACGCACACACACACATTAGACACATACATAGACAAACATTCACTTGTATGAATGCACACACATGGTCAGGCAGGACGTGATGAGACACACGGTACAGCACAACAGAGGATTACTATTACATCAAACACAGAGCGCAAACACACACAGTTGAATACAGTCATCAGGGGAGTTTAGACAATGTTGGTGGAAGGCCGAGACGAGGACATTCCTGTTAAAGATGGACATGGCCAGGTCAAACACAGAGCAGGTCAAACACAGAGCAGGTCAAACACAGAGCAGGTCATACACAGAGTTGGTCATACACAGAACTGGCCATTCACAGGGCTGGAGAGAAGCTAAACAGAAGCCAAGATGCATCAACGATGCAGTTCCCCACTTGTAAAGCAAAAACACATGTCCTGTGGAGAGAAGTGGTCAATGGCAAAATACACAAAGTGATATGGAAGGGAAAGGGAGGAGTGGGTGGATGGAGGAGGAGAAGGAGGGAGGGATGGAGGAGAGAGAAGGGTGGGTGGTTGAGGAGGAAGCAGCAGGTTTGATGTTCCTCCAGGTGACCACGTTCTCTCCATTCTCTGGCCAGTTAAATTCACGTTGGTGGGAGAAAACAGCAAATTGCAGTCTCACGCACGCACGCACGCACGCACGCACGCACGCACGCACGCACACGCACACACACACACACACACACACACACACACAAAGTGCTGCCATGTGTTACACTGGTCAGCAAACACAGCCGGTTGAGTCCAAACCCCAGGAGGGTTCTACTTTGTGAAGCTGGATGTTCCACCTCATGCTCGCATAGTCATCCACAGCACAGTCATCCTCAGTCACACACCTCAAAACATCCCTGAGGAATACTACGCATCAACACAGGATTACATGCAGGCAGCGTTCCAGGTTACGTGATGGTTTTTACACACACGCACACGCACACGGACACACTCAGTGTAACGTACCTTCTGCGTCCAACATCTT
Source organism: Urophycis floridana (assembly GCA_027123135.1). Lineage (NCBI taxonomy): Eukaryota > Metazoa > Chordata > Actinopteri > Gadiformes > Phycidae > Urophycis > Urophycis floridana. Next base: position 4,910,563 of record JAOPUI010000047.1, read on the forward strand.
GGGAATGTCCAGGTACTTCTCGGCCACTTCGAAGGCATTGTTCAAATTGGTGACAGGGTCATCCTGAAACAACCAATCACAGTGTGAGAAAACAATGGGCCGGCCGATCAAACAACAGCTTCATTTGGAGTTCAAAACTAAAATAGAGATCAGGAGTGGAAGCGAGAGACTTAAATTACAAAGCTATTTAACAAACTGTGTGTGTGTGTGTGTGTGTGTGTGTGTGTGTGAATGTTCCCACCTTTCTAAGCTTATCGTAGTCAATGAGCTCAGGTCTGTGTCTGTGGATCAGAGCGTTGAAGGCAAGACCATCCTTCCAGCTGTTGGAGATGGAGAGACAGATACAAGAGAGAGACAGAGACAGAGAGACAGAGAGACAAAGACCAGTCAGATGGTGGCATTCATCTTTGGCTGGTACTGGTCTTCCCTCGAAATTTCTAACCATCTGCCACACATCCTGTTGCATTTTACTACACCTCACAATTGCCTGCAATGTGCCAGAGAAAGAGGAAGCAGTCATAGCTCTATACGCTTGTAAAAACCCCAGAAAACTTCAATGACTACACTGCTATTCAGAGAGCATGAGCGCATGAGTGTTCCCCACCACTAGAGGGCAGCCTTCCGCCAGGGATTGAATTACTGCTGCAGTATTACTCTTGAGAAGGGCTTGGCTGTTTCAGTAACTTTTTCATGCTGAACTCTGTAGCAGAAATGCATCATTTGCTGTGCCACCATGGAATGCTTCTGAGCTAGTAACACCAAATAGGGTAGCCGGTGTGTGTGTGTGTGTGTGTGTGTGTTTGTGTGTGTGTGCAGGCGCGTGTGTGTGTGTGCAGGCGCGTGCACGCGTGTGCTTGCACGTCAGAGTCTGTTTTCTGGACAGTGACACGAGCGTGGCCTAGTATGCATGCGTGCATAACTCGATATGGAAGTTCGCAAACATATTTCTGTGCGTGTATTCAAAGTGTGTGTGCATGCATTTATCCTGCTTTGGAGGTGTGTGTGTGTGTGTGTGTGTGTGTGTGTGCCTGCGTGTTTAACCTGATGTGGAAGTTCTGGACATTGACGTTCTTGTAGGGAGCCGTCTTCCTCTGGCACCACAACAGAAGACCCTCCTTAGCAGAGGTCTCTGCAGAGAGGGGGGAGACAGGGGAGAGGGGTGAGGAGAGAGGGGAGAGGGGTAAGAGAGGTACGGAGAGAGGGGTAAGAGAGGTAGGGAGAGAGGGGAGAGAGGGGTAGGGAGAGAGGTAGGGAGAGAGGGGATAGGGGTAATAAAGGTAGGGAGAGAGGGGTAAGAGAGGTATAGAGAGAGGGGTAAGAGAGGTACGGAGAGAGAGGAGAGGGGTAATAAAGGTAGGGAGAGAGGGGAGAGGGGTAAGATGTAGGGGGACAGGGGAGAGGGGTAAGAGCGGTAGGGAGAGTGGGCGAGGAGGATGAGAAAGGGGGAAAAAGGAGCAGAGAGGAAAAAGAAGAGAATGAGAGGTCAGAGCAGAGGGGCAGGAAACAGGAGAGAACGTAAGAAGAGATAGGAAAGAAGAGATCAGTGGAACAGAGCAGGGGAGGCGGGGAGGGAGAGAAGGGGGGAGGGGGAGGGGAAGCAGAGGGACAGAAAGAACAAAAAAAGAAAAGCCATTGCAGCAAATTCCCAAAAATGATTTGATCGTTACAGGATAAAAATGACTAAGGCAACAGACATCAAGTGTGTGTGTGTGTGTACCATTTAGTAGTGGTATGTAGTCTGTTTACTATGCCCCAGTAGTACATCTATTCTGTTCTATTTCTTGACTTTACTTCCAGTCTGATTCCCCATCATGGATATCTCCTTTAAACAGCCATGTGGCCCACCCGCCACTCACCCTCCTCACCCCCAAAGCGCTTTACGACTCACTTCACATTGACCAATTCATACACATGAATGCGTGTATGACTGGGTGAATGTGAGGCAATGAATGCAACGCGTCGCAGAGTAACGGAGGCTCGGACAAGACGATGGCGAGCCTCTGCGGTCGGACACCAGACGGACTCTCTCACGCTGCCACCGCCCCTCGTCATCAACGTTGTTTCCCCCCCCACGGGCTCGGTGCTCGGTGCCCGGCTGACGTGACACATGCCACCACCGTCACCATCACCAGAGCTTTCATCCCTGGGTTAAAAGGACGGCATTTCTCATGGGTGCACCGGGACGGGAGGAGCACCCACAAGGTGCTCCTCCTGCTGCTGTCAGCTTCCTTTTGTTTTGTTTGTTTTTTTACTAGTGAAAAGATAGTGATCTACTGGTGTGAGGAAATATGTAAATATAGACACAAATCAAATTGAAATATTTGCGTATACGTTCTCACAATAGCATATATATAAAATATAAATAAATAAAATATAAATAAAAATAAAATATAAATATATCTAGTATCTCTATCTTTATCTCATTAGTTCAAATGCAGAAGCAATGCTTGTATAAACACAAAAACCACATGATGAAATTGAAATAACTTTTATTGGACCGTTCTCTGCTACAGCAAGCATGTCGAAGTTCACACAGCTCAACGCACAACTGTCATTCTTTAAAAAGGAAGAATCGAACATTTTGTAACTCCAGGCATCAACACACTATAAGACCTAGCTCTATTCTAGCTCTGCAAGGCACAAACTAGCAGTACAAGGATTGTCCTTTTGCGTGAACCGTACAAAAAAGGTTATGAAACACACGTACAAAATGCAATCAATGCAAACCATAAGCACAACAAGTATAACCTTGTCTAATTGGTAACAAGACCTGAAACACAAAATACAAATGCTTCAATGTCCTGGATCACAGAACAGAGACACCGCACTAACAGTATGTACAATTTATATCAGAAATACCGCATTGTTCATAATGTCCTACTGAGAATGACATCAATATTTAAATAAACCTAAATCATCATCAGAACATTTTCCATAAGAAATTTCTAAAATGTCACAAAACAACGTATTAAATGTAATCAAAAGTTGACATCCTTTCATCGCTGTGTGGACAAAGTAAAAAAACTAGTTGGCTCAGCCTCCCAAAGCAGAACATAACAATAACAACACAACCATAGAGTGACCTTTGTGTACCAACTCTGAACACAAAATACTCTGGAGAACTAAAATACAACAGACTCACTGCTTCCACTGTACAGCAGAGCTGGAAGTGTGGGTTTGAGTATCATCAGACATCAGAACGATTCATGTTCTTTGACATCATCAAACATATCAACACCAGTGGGTTCGTTTATCTGATTGCTTGCTTGTTTGATAAAGCTCTTGGTATCAGAACTCCTCTGCTATAACCTATAGCTTGATATATCAATATAAAATATACATGGACATATAATGTAGAACATTTCCCATCCCAGTATTGAGAACAGTAACACTAAACTAAAGATGTGTTTGTTAAGACCATGGTAGATACATCATCAGCTAGAAATGGATCTAGATATTGATATTAATATAACTATGAGTAATGATTGATGTTTTAACTGAACATTATTATGTCTCTGGTGACAAACTGCTTCAGCATTCCCGAGTCTCTCTCCTCCCTGTTGGCTTGAGTGAGTCACCTGTCACTCAAACACATCCGGTACAACATTCAAACTAAAGCCCGCCCCCACGCCGGCTCCATCCCGTCGCGCTCCTACATGATGGGCGGCAGGCTGCGGTACACGTCTCTGGCTCCGCCCACTTCCTGTTGAGAATGGATGCTGATGTGCACCGGCCTCTCCCCTCCCCCTTCTCCTTCGCGCTCCTTGGTTTCCGTGGACACCCTGGCGCTGCCCTCGCTGGCCGAGTCGGCCGACGCCCCGACAGGCCGCAGCCGCTCGCTGGACAGCAGTGTGCTCCGTGACCCCGAGCTTCCCCGCAGCGACGGGCTGACGCCGCTGCTGTCCGTGCTCACCCTGTCTGCCGGCACACAGAGGGAACAGCCGCGTTAGCACGACACGCTAAGTCATCCTAGGGACGGTCACCGACGGGTAGTGAGGATCTTACTGGGCGGTCGCTGGGGGCTCGGGTCCTTCTCCTGGCCGGAGACACAGCTCTGGGGGGGCTTCTGGGGCCCAGGGCGCGTCCGGGCCCGGACCCGGTTGAAGTTCCCCTGCATGATCCAGGGGTGCTGGACGCCCTCGTCAGGGGTCATACGGGTCGCAGGGTCCCAGCTAGGGGTGGGGGGGGGGGGGGGGCATGATTAGCATGTCTGATACGCTATTAAACACAGAGCTACAACTGAAACTCATGAAGTGAAATAATAATACTTAGAGTTATGTGTACGAGTAATGTGTACTGGTGTACAGCTGGTTAAAGACCAGCTCAGCTCTGGCTAAAGAGTTAGAGTCACATCAAGGGTTAAGAGAAGTCTCACGCGAGGCAGCGCTTGATGAAGTCCAGGAAGAGCATGTCATTGGTCTTCAAGACGGCTGAGAGATCCTTCGAGTTCGGCTTCCGCTTCTTCCCCTTACTGTTCGTGATGTTCCTGGGGTTCCCCTTAGAGTCTGAAACACACACTCCCTTAGAGTCTGAAACACGCACACCTTTATATTCTGAAACACACACCCCCTTAGAGTCTGAAGCACACACCCCCTTAGAGTCTCAAACACACACTCCCTTAGAGTCTGAAGCAGACAGATCGTCCTGCCTCGCTGCCAGGGGACCTTCCATAGAACTCACCAAAGAACAACCTTTTCCTTGACGCCGTCTGAATAAATTCCTCAGGGGGCATCCCCAACACCTGCAGAGAAATGTTCAGATAAGATAAGATAAGATATTCCTTTATTAATCCCCATTAGGAGAAATTCACATTGACAAGCAGTACAGTGGGATAAAGGAGTGCAATAAAAAAGCAGAGTATAAACAATAATTCATGTGCAGGTCAGCACGTCACGCTGCCTTCAAGGTGACAACCCTGTGACATCATGTTGTCATCATCAGGTGACATCATGTCTTTGCGGTGACATCACATGCTAGGTAGTGACGGGCGGGAGGAGAGGTCACCCACCTCCATGATGCAGGCCATCTGCTCCACCTCGCTCTCCCCGGGGAAGAGAGGGCTCCCGCTGTACAGCTCGGCCAGGATGCAGCCCAGGCTCCACATGTCGATGGCCATGCTGTAGGGCTGGCCCAGGATCACCTCGGGGGAACGGTAGAACCGACTCTGGATGTAGGTGTACACTACCGGGAGGAGAGAGACAGAGAGAGAGAGAGAGAGAGAGAGAGAGAGAGAGAGAGAGAGAGAGAGAGAGAGAGAGAGAGATAACAGAAGAAGAACTATTAGTATCATACAGAAATATGATGTGTCATATGTCTCACCCTGGGGCGTTCAATGTATTTCGTAGAACGTAGGATGATTGATTATTGATCAGAACAGTAAAGCTCACCTCTCTGTTGTTCATAGCAGCTTGAACCAAAGTCCACAACCTTGATGTTTCCGGGGCCTCTCTGGGACAGCAGGATGTTCTCCTGGTGACACACATGTTACAACACCATGTTACAGGCTGTGGTGTAGTACACTCTGACATCCACCAGGGGGAGGGATATCTCCACATTGCTCAACCATTTATCTCGGGAATGTGTTGCACAGTGGGGGGTCTTGCACAACATGATGCCCTTGGCACTTTGATATAGAAGACATCCATGTAGGAGGCTGTAAACTAGATATTATATATATTTGGAATACATACTGTATAAATATAGAATGTTTATTCTTTGCTTCAGATGCACATGCATGCAGGAGGTGGCAAACTAGATACTCTTAGATAACAGATGGCACATACAGCAGTAAACTATGTCCCTACCAATGACAGAAATATTACATAACATATAACATGACCAGACTCCATTGTGGTCTCCATTCAACAGTGTATTTTGATTATAATGCCGATGTGAATGTAATAAAACATGTTACAAATGTTACAAACATGTTAAAACTTAAAAACTACAAAATAAAGATATGAACTACAGGAGGTAGTGTGAGGTGGTTCTAGACTGTTCTGCTAACTCAGAGGTTCGGAACCGCCTGTCTCTGTACTGTCTAATGACCTGTCTCTGTACTGTCTAACCCCTACCTGCTCCTTAATGACCTGTCTCTGTACTGTCTAACCCCTACGTGCTCCTTAATGACCTGTATCTGCACTGTCTGACCCCTACCTGCCCATTAATGATCTACTGTTAAAAAATGTATAGTGTATGTATACATACTGTAATATAAGTGGGCTCTGTTTGTCCAAAATGGAAATCATTCATTGGTAAGAGGCCATGAAATAAAGGGAGACCGCAGACACGCCAAGAACACACAGAAACACACACCCGCGCTCAGCGGATCAACATTGGCGCGTTTAATTCAAGGCGTCCCACCTGATGGTTGCTGTTCTGTTTGATGCTTGCTGTGTGTGACCTTAAAGGTGAGGGGGGGGGAATACATCAACGTCCAGTCATGCAGCCAACAGGAAGACTGCGCTCCAGATGAGTCGTCAGCGTCTGGCTGCAGTAGACTCCCAGTGCTGCAGGCGCACGCTGAACAAACAACAGCTGAGCAAAGCGCAGGAACCAGAAAGACCAGGTTCATCGAGTGTGCTGCTCTGATGCATGTAGTTACATTAGAGATACAGATTTAAATATGACATATGTATACATAGAAAATGCTCATAGGTCAACACATGTTGTCATGTTATCGTCCTCCTTTCCTCCTTCTCTCCTCCCTCTTTCTCTCACTTTGCTCACTCTCTCCCAACTCTATTTTGCTCTCTGGGTGTCCTGTCTCCATACTCCCTCTGTCTCTCTCTCCTCTCCATCTTTCTCTCACTGCTCATTCCCTCTCCCACTCTCCTTCTCTCTCTCTTCCCACTCTCTCTCTCTCTCTCTCTCTCTCCATACTCTCTCTGTCTGTCTTTCACCGTGTCTCTCTCTCTCCTTCTCTCTCTCTCAATTCTTGCTCATGCTCCCTCCCCTCTCTCTCTCTCTTTCTCACTCACGCTCTCCCCCTCTCTCTGTGGTTTTCTCCCC
>JAOPUI010000047.1:4999586-5010014 GCA_027123135.1 Urophycis floridana
CTCTCTCTCTCTCTCTCTCTCTCTCTCTCTCTGTCTCTCTCTCTCTCTCTCTCTCTCTCTCTCTCTCTCTCTCTCTACCGCTCTCTCTCTCTCTCTACCGCTCTCTAATTGTGTGTGTTCTTTGTGTGTCTCTCGCCCTCGGGCAGGGTCTGTCAAAAGAGCCAGTGGAGAGGTTCTTTGCCATTTGTCCAGAGAGAGAGAAACCAGCAGAAGACACACAAGAGGTTGGGATGCACACGCTCACACGCACTCGTACACACACACACACACACACACACACACAAACGCACGCACACACACACACACACACACACACACACAGCGATGCTGTTCCCTGAGAGAGTATTGACCCCAACCTGGCATCTCCGCTTTCTGCAATGCGTTTCCACCTCTTTCTCTCCCTCTCTTCATTCATCTCCCCATCCTCCCCCAGGACATGGAGGAGGTGGACCTGGAGATGTTGGCTCCGTACATCTCCATGGACGATGACTTCCAGCTCACCTTCCTCACAGGCCTGCCGGAGGGCTGTGAGCTCACGGCCTCGCCCTCCTCGTCCTCCTCTTCTTCGCACACCACCACCAGCACCACGTCGGCGGCCGCCAGCCTCAGGAAGCGGTAGGTGTCCCCATCTTCCACCAGAGGGCCCTGAGACAACACAAGCAGGGCCACGGTGAACGGCCACCGGGGGGGCAGGCAGCCCAGAGCTCCTTTTGGTAAAGGAGGTGTCAAGGGTTACGGGCGCCATAGCATAACATGTGAGTCGGGTTAATGTGGAACCTTTGGCTTGGCTGCCTTTTCAGCTGTGTGGTGCATTGTGATTGTTAATGTAAAAAAAAAAAAAAACGGTGGGTATGCATCTAAACTGCGAAAAGCTTCTTTCCAGAGTTTTTGCGTCCGCGGTCGTTATTATCATCAAGGGTATGAACCCACGGAGGTCCTGAATGGCTCATATTGACCGGTGCATTCAGCATTGCGATGTCATTCTCTAGACGAGGGCCTGCGATCCACATGTACAAACATTCCCAATGTTTATAAACCCGCCCTGCACAGAACAGCTCCAAAAAAATCAATAATATCAATTGTATAACTTTGTGACCATGTCCATGTTGACGGAGACTGAATGTCTGGGAAATGTCTTCCCCGGCCAAGCTCAGTAACAAGGGCTTTATTTCATAATCTCTCACATATATATATATATATTTATGTCTCTCTTCCCACACATTTTATCTACCGTTATGTCACTCTCTCTCTGTTATCAATATCTTCATCACTCTCATTTTATCTGTCTCTCGCCATCTGCATGTCTCCCTCTGGCACACATTACATCTACGCCTCTCTCGCTCTCTCTGTTGCTCTCTCATGCACTGCATCTGTTTCTGTCTCTCACATTGTATGTGTGTGTCTCTCTCTCTCTCTCTCCTGGGACCCGTGGTCTCAGCAGGACCTTGTCCTCTGTGTTTGAGGTGGAGGACAAGAGACTGCGCCGGGACATGCCCACCGTAGACCAGGACCTGCTCTTCACCCACAGACTGCTGGTGAGGGGCCGTCAGGAGCGGCCGACGCAGGCTTAACGTGTCTGGGTTGTGATCTCGTCTGAGGTCAAATGGAGCTGGAGGAGGAAAAAATGGCTTTTTTATACTTCTTCTTCAGGACTGCCTGGATGACGCCGACCAATCAGATCTTGACCTGGAGCCCCACCCCCAGAGGAGGAGCCAGTTGCTGACGGACAGAGATCCGGTTTTAGGAGGCGTACAGGGACTGTGTGACACAGCAGGTAGGCATGGAAACGCACACACACGCACACACACACACACACACACGTTTGGATATATGATTCGTCTCTCTCTCTCCCCCAGCTCTGATGCGGGACATCTTTTCAGCCCGCCCACCTGACCGCTCTCCGCTCTCACCTATGACTTGATAAAATTCCTGTCAATCAAGAATAAAATGTTCTGCCTAAACGCACACAAACCAAAACCAAGACGGCCCACAGCCACCCGAAAAGATTCTTCCTCTTGTTGGAGCTGTGGGTTCCCACATGGTAAGGAATTAACGGTGCAAAAAACTCAACCTCTGAAATGTTTTGGTGCTGGGTTTACCTTAACCATGACTCCAGAAGAGTGCTTTGGTTGATTTAACAGTCCTGTCAATGAGAATATGTCCACTATAAACGTCTCTGTGAAACTGATTCTGCTGGTGCGCTTCAATGCTCCTTGTTATTCCAGCTTTTCTCCTTTTTGAACTGAACCTCACTTCGTGATTTATTCATCAGTTCTTTACAACCTGGGCTTCCATCATGTTGCAGTTGTTAAGATGCTTCTGTTTAAAGCGGTTTTGTTGTATAGAACTTAAAACATAGATCAGTTTAACAGAAATCTGGATTAGCAAAGTTATTTTATAACCATTCTATCATCGCGTCAGCTTATAGAAAATCAAGAGGAAACCAATAAACAGAAAAACAGCAGTGGCATAATTTAAAATGTTTTTTTAAACCTTAAGACTTTTTAAGATGTTTGGATGTTTTAATTATATATTTTGTATGACATTTGCCATGAATTGAGATATTATGCATCATGCACAAGTTAATATTTTTGGAAAAAGTGAGGTTAAGTTTAGTGTCTTTAGCTGGCAGAGGGTGGCGCTCAACCAACAAGCTGCTTCTAGTGCCTGCAAAATGTATTTGAATTTGAGGCTTGTCAAATGCTTTTTAAATGATCCGTTGATTTTCTCATCTTCAAAAACAGCAAATTTGGTATGTTAAGAAGTTTTTGTGTGCAACATTGGGCAGTTGATATTATTTCATTTATATACTCATGAGTTATGAAGATTGTACTAGTATTCTTCTCTTTATGGTTATTTGAGTTCACATCTTAAACTGTAGGACTCATTGGAGTTTATTAAACATACTTTTTCTTAAAAGTCTTGTGTGTTTTATTTTTATTATTTACACTTAGTCACAATATTCATACATATTCTTGCACTCAAAACTTCTACAAACACATTCCTTCCAATTACCCATCAAACAGTCAATTTTTGGGGATAAACTACCTGTCATTCATAAGGACTGGAAGCCATCCACAACCTAGTAGACTTTACAACCTCCTACTCGCTTAATTAAAGTATTTAGGGACCGAGCCTGTGAAACAGGACCGAGGTCCCTATTGTTTTTTTTTTATGTATTTGATTTTCATTCATGGACATACAATTACCGCCTTCATCTAACAGTTTTAGATTCAGAAATATGACAACATTGGCAACATTATTTTTATAACTAGAGTAAGACTACAAAAAGGCAGTGGACCAATAGGAAGAGACCACCTAGCCATTCAGAAACATGTTAGTTCCTCACTTGCCAGCATCTGATTGTGACTATGGTCAGTTAAGTCACTTCCTGTTTAACTTTCCCCTTTCCCAATCATTCTCCTTCTCTTGCTCATCAGTGTGTTGTGAAAAGAGTGAGCAGAACCAATTCCCCAATCTGATTCACTCTTCTGACTGTAAGCTGGTTGAGGATCATTTACAGTTAGCAGTAGGCCTACCACTGCTTCTCCGTATGACTTCCTGTTAAAATAGCCACCATCGCTTAATAATCCCATCATGCTTCTTCCTCTTTTGTTCCTTTTTACTCAGAAAAGAGCTTTAATATAGCCGTGATATTACCTAATAGTGATGAGGAAACAGCAGAATATGTGAGATGACAAATATGCTGAACGTTTAATTTTCCTTCAAATTATGAATTACTCAATATAGGTTTGCGGTACAAACACACATATTTATATGTTAAATTATATTATTTTATTATTTTGCTGAATGAATGATGTGACCAGTAAAACAGTAACGCAACTCCTGATAAGTAGCCTAGATGTATACTCTACATATTTTTATAGTCATTATAATATGCCAGTTTGTTGAAATTTTCAATTGCCTGCCATGTTTGGGATTCATTTGTAACTTGAGTCTGACAACAAGCACATACACCCGCATCTTCTAAGTGCTGCTGTTTCACCAACATCGGCACTTAACGAGCCCTGTGTCCATCTGTGCTTGTTGTGCAAACAGCCATCGTTAATAGGAACAAGTGAACTACGACAAAACAAACAACTTCCAGTTCTCTGTACAGCCCACTCAGCCTTTCCTTCTCATCACTGCCTGGCCAGCATTTACAGTCAAGAAGAACCCTGCTTCTGCTTTTCCTACTGAGTCTGAAGTTTGTGGCCTGGATGTGGACGAGAGGCGGAACCATGTGATTTATGATTTAGGCCTAGTGAAAGCAATTATATTTTACCCAGGTTTTTTTTTTAAACTTCTTAAATGCATACTAATTACTATAGGCCTACTTCATTTAATACTATGGTGGCGCCGATTTTAAGGACCGGAACACATTTGCAGAACATGAGGTCTAGCTACTTCGAAACTTTCTGCACTCTCTGCACAGCATATTTATGCACATTTTTATATATACATTATACATATACATTATATACATATTACATATTTTATTGCCCTATAAATGTCTCTAACCACTTCTTGTTATCTAAATCACTCTGATGTCCACAGATCATTCATAGAGGCTTAATGACAGTCCAACCATGCCTTCAATTCAATCCATAACGTTTCACCTTGTAGACACACAGCTCCTCCTTCTCCCAGTCACTCACTCATATCGGTTGTATTTATGAAATAGCCTACCTTGATCAGATGAACTGCTGGCCAGTGGTGAATGTTGACAGTCTGTCTCTTGGCTGCTATTAGTTTGAGGAGGGTTTTCTTCGGCTGGGAGGTGAAACGTTAATTTATAGCGTTCATTCCCACGGCATTGTTTCACATATTGCCGACAGTATTTCATATTTCATTCCCTTTTGTTCATTTAATCTAACTAAATGTAGCGTAGCAGCTAGCCTTGCCGGCTACAAGTCAAGTCATCGGAGCGGCGGCTTGTCAAGTTGTGACGTCACAACATTAAAAAGGTATTTTATTTAGAACACAATCACACGATGTGCAACAACACAAAGTATAACGAAGTTCATTCTGCTATCAGTTAAATTATATACATGCATTTTTCCTATAGTCCAAATCAACCACAATGCACCAGCAGGTTCAGTTTCCCACCTTGTCTGCAGTGTAAATTGCTGCATACACACACTGTATAAAATATTAATTATACGACAAATCAGTTTCCTGCAATAAAGCTCCAATAAAGCATTGATTCATGGTGAACATTAAATTAACACTTCTAAATAACTATAAATATCATTAGTCGGACTAAGATTGGTTTCAAATTCAATACAATATTTCAAACATTCTTTGATTTAATAAAAAAATATATATATTACAGTTGAATGTTGTGTTAATTTCCGGCATTGATGGCAGTTGAACAACTTTATAAGGGCTACTGCATTTTGGTTTCACTGGATGATCCAAATGAAGATAGTACAATAAATCAGTTGGAAGTATTTGCATGTCCTATGGCAGCCAAGGCTATTATTTTTCTGTGAAGCTGGTGTTAAATGAGTGTAATGTTTCTCTTTAGAGGGACTTGTGTCTTTGAAACGTTTGAAACGTTCCATCAAGGCCTCCAAACCATCGCAGATGGTAATTCCAGACATCTCCAGCAATACACTGGAGAAATAGCAACACAGAGCACTCCATATTCACACAAGTCCTAACACAATCACACTCAAATACTAGATTATACATTCAGAAGTCTGCTTGTCTTCTCCAAGTCCTAATCGTTCACACACTCAAATATAAAATAATACTTCAATTTTACATTCAATAATATTTAAGTGGGCGTGCCACTTAAAAGTCAATCCAAAGGTCAAATCAAGTAACTATGTGACCTCTTTCAGAGGTAAAACTATACAGCCGGTCAGTCAAGAGCTTACCTCGGACCAAAAAAAATGACGCTGGGTCCTAGTGCCGGTCATCCTGTGGCTGACGGGAAAAAGTGCTAAAGTATTGTTGTGGTGGCCATGTTTGACAGGCGGCTGTGTAGACACAGTCTACGATATCAACGTCCTCCTGACCCCTGTTGTCAGCACAGGTCCATCCTCCTCCCCTGCTCGATTCAGTTTCTCATCCCTGCTGCCGCGACCACCACGTGGCGGCCACAAAGACCCTTCAAGGGTCTTTGTCGTCCAAAAGCGTTGCTTGTAATTGGTGGATCTGTCCGCCACTCATCCCTTCCTGGGGGCGGGGCTGCTGGATCTCTTCGTAAGGAGGCGGGGGGTTGTCCGGGCTTTGACTCGACAGCCGGGGGCGGCGGCCACCCTCCGATTGGTTGTTGGGCGGTGCCTGATGGTGGTCGGGGACCTCTTGGGCCAATAGGAGCTGGGTGGGACCGGGTTCCGGGCAGGAGGGCAGACGCTGACCCCAGCTACCGTAGACGGCTTCCTCGTAGGAGGGGAGCGTCACGGGGAGACCGTCCACCATCAGGTCCATCTGGTCTGAGGAACGCCTACTGGGAGGGGAGGGGGGGCACAGGCAACGGGACATACAAATCACTGTTCTGCTTCTGCACACCTCTCTCCAATTCATCTTATCTTTGACGTGAAGCATGTCTGCCTCGACCACAGCTTAACACAAAGCGAAAAGCCAACCTCCCACACAGGCACTTGAACACTTAAACGCCCCCCCCCCGCTGCCGCCGTCTGTCAAACACGCTCGCATCAGGCCAGGCGCTCGCCTCGCGGAGAAAGTGGCGAGCGCTCGTTCCTCTTTCCTCCAACCCCCCCACCCTCCCCCCCAACCCCTCAAGCCGCAACCCCCGGAGGAGGCGCCGACAACAGGAAGGGAAACTGTTGGCGACGGTGGAGCGTTTGGTGAAAGGGCAAGAAGAAATGCACACAGTCAGCAGAAGATAACACACGCACACACACACACACACACACACACACACGGAAGATAAACTACTTCCCTGATGATTCTAATATCTGTTCTCTCCCTGCTCCCTGACCATGATTATGGGGTAAGTAACCAGGCTTTCCCAGAATCTACGTCGGCCATCTCAAAGGTTATGCTAAAACCAGGGAGGTGCCGGCTCTGGTTTCTGTTTGTGTTTTCACTGGCTTGGGGTCAACTGGTTTGGCTGTGGCCTTTCTGGTGGGAACTGGCCTGCTAATGCTATGGGACAGAATTTTCCCATGCAATGGCTTCACATTGTACAATACGACTAAACAAGCGCTGCGTGAAGGCAAACCCTATGAGCCTCCCCTTCCAGTGATGAACAGCAAGCATCCGACCTAATCGTGTTTTTATTATGAAGCATTTATTATCTCTGTAGGCAGTCACTTCATAAGCACACTATTAGCTGTTAACGATTAAGGAAGCCTTTTCCTGAATGACATCAGAATGCAACCATTAGCAGACTATTAACAGGCTATTAGCGACACATCCCATCAGGTCTTATGGTTCACGCTGGTGCTGAGGAGGAGAGGTCTCCGCGTCAAGGCCCTTACCCGTGTGAGTGACAGGGGAAGAGGCGGGACTTCATGACCATGCAGGCGGTGGTGGTGAGCAGGAAGATGGACACGCCCACGGCGGTGGTGGCGATGCTGGGCATGGTGTGGCTGCTCTGGTCCTCGTGCTTCACGTTGTAGCGCTCTGCGGGGAGAGGTGTCCCACGCTGGTTAGCGCGCCGTTACACACTCACACATGTCGTTCACTTTCACTCTGTTCACACTGGGTTTTACCGCAGGTGACCGAGAGGCAAAATGGATGACGGTGCTTTCGATGAAAGTACGACCCATCAACAACACACAAACCCGTCACACACACACACACACACACGCACACGCACACACGCACGCACACGCACGCACACGCACACACACACGCACACACACATGCGTACACACACGCGCGCACGCACGCACGCACGCACACACGCACACGCACACGCACGCTTGCGTCTCCATGTCAATCATGTGACCATGCGCTCGGCCGAACAGGATGTTGCCGTATTACGTAGCGCTGGCGCTTCCTTTGCGCCTGTTTGATCGTGTCATGATAGACCCTATAAAGAGGAAGTGTCGAGTCAAGCAACGTGGCCACCATGGCACAAGAGTGGCGCAAGAGTGTCTCTTGGTGTGAGCTGAACCATCTACAGCTCAATGCTACAAAGACAAAGGAGCTCATTGTGGACCTAAGGAGGGTCAAAACACCGGTGGGCCCTGTGTTCATCCAGGGGGTTCCTGTCGACACTGTTGAGGAGTACAAGTACCTGGGGGTGTACTTCAACAACAAGTTGGACTGGACCAGGAACACAGAGGCCGTCTACAAGAAGGGCCAAAGCCGACTCTTTTTTCTGAGGAGGCTAAGGTCCTTCAACATCTGCAGGACAATGCTGAGGATGTTCTATGAGTCTGTTGTTGCCAGTGCGATCTTCTTCACTGTCACATGCTGGGGCAGTGGGATGAGGGTTGCGGACACCAATAGACTTAATAGACTCATCAGGAGGGCTGGTGATGTAGTGGGGGAGGAATTCGACACTCTGACGACCGTGGCAGAAAGGAGGATGCTGTCCAAGCTACGGACTATCATGGACATGATGCACCACAGAGCGACATAGGAAATTATTCCTGCCTGTGGTCATCAAACTATACAATTTGTAACTATCATCTTAGTTTCCGCTGCATAATGGATCATTCATACTGCATAACTGGTCATTTTTACCACTACCAAATCCGACATGCTACATCTCTGCGTATGCTATTATCTCTATAGTGTATGCCTAGATGTATGTACATTTATGAATATTTTTATATTTTTATATATTTTTTGTATATTGTTTACATAGGTTTATATCATATATTTATATATTGTAACACTCTACTATCTACTATACGTAGAGTGTCTGTCTCTTTTTTCCCTGGAGTATTTGTAATGAATACAATTTCCCTCAGCGATCATGAAAGTATTTCTGTCTGTATGTCTGTCTGTCTGCTTATCTACCCACCCAGTTCGTTCATAGCCCTGCGGTACTCCTCTTCAAAGGACAGCTTCATCACAGCGCAGGTGACCTGGCAGATCTGAGGGTCCACAGGCTCCGGGATGTCTAGAGGGGAGAACTCAAATGAGCCGAGAGGAACCTGGATACGATGCTTTCTACGAGTCACACAGACAACACAGCCCTGATAATGCTTCACCTGAGTGTAACGACCACGGCTGGTGTTGAGAGGGGTTCTCAAGACTCGGGGTGGCCCCCGGGGCGGTGGCTGCGCGGTGGCTGTCTATCCACTCCCAGCCGCTGTCGCAGTGCGAGCGGACCTGCTCCAGCATGTGCAGGACTCGCATCTCCCTGCGGGCCTGGCCCTCGTCCGCCTGGCAGTAGATGATGTTGTGGAGCGTGGCACTGGCCCGCGACCGTGCCTCGCGGCCCCGGGCCCCTGCCTCCCCGCTGGCGCCACCCGGGCCCTCGTGGAGGATCTGCACCAGCAGGGGCACGCAGCCACACCTCCGCATGGCCAGGCAGCTGTCCTGGGAGCTGGACATGGCCAACAGGGTCCGGGACATCTCCTCCTTGTCCCGGTTGGCCATCATGGAGAGGAGCCAGAACACCATCTCTACCTGGAGGAGAGGAGAGGAGACTCCATCATTACCTCCACCATGAAACACCTCATCCACCTCCACCATAACCACCTCATCCACCTCCACTTTGATGATATCATCCACCGACTCCACCCTAAAGGTCAGTACAGGTCACCAACCACAGAAGCCATATCGGTATTGTTTGTATGTATTTGTTGGATGTTTCCTTCATCCAGGTCAGCCTCTTATCTTAATCATAGTGTATGTTTAATAAATACCCGGTTAATCATATAATTGCTATATATTCAGTCAAGTAAAGCTAGGATTCAACAGTAAATATTGACCTTGGATGAAAGGGATAGGTTTAAAGTTAGGTTTCAAAGCGCTACCTTGCTCCCTCCGTCTGCAGCTGCGTCGGCTCCGGCTGCAGTAGACGTGCTGTTCTCCGTCTCACCACCAGGGGTCGTCTCTCCACCGCACAGCTGAACCACAAGAGCAGGTATCGCCTTGTCAATAAACTTAAGTGGAATAATAATAAATAATAATACATAATGTACCGGAGAAAGGTGTGTGTTAAACAAAGAAAGATGTTTATTATTATTGGAGATTACATAATGATAATCACGATCAACGGTTGAAACATACTTTCCATATCAGGGGATATCAAAAAAACAACCAATAACAATAGCATAAGACTACAAACAAAGGGATGATGGATGATGGATGAAAAGATGACAATCTATAATAAACTCTCTGGTGAAGTATTGTCACCCTCATGTTGGAAAACAATGACCTAGATTTCACTGCTGGGGGGGGGGGGGGCGTGAGTGCGAGAGAAAAAAAGGGAGAAAGAGAGAGAGAGAGAGAGAGAGAGAGAGAGAGAGAGAGAGAGAGAGAGAG
>JAOPUI010000047.1:5040970-5053354 GCA_027123135.1 Urophycis floridana
GGGGGGGTGGGGGGGGGGGGTGCCCCCCCCCCGGGCGCCCCCGCCCCGCCCCCCCCCCCCCGGGGGGGCGCGCCCCCCACTGCGCGACCACCTGTCGCTTTACCCTTCGATACCTCGGTTTACCAAGGTGTCAAACATTGTCGTTTCCATTTTACTAATTTTCATCAGATGTTTCGGGGTGAACGGCTAAGGGAGTATTTAATCCTCATTCAACTATCAATAAAATCAAGCGGCATCGTTACTCCATTACGTCACGAGATGACCTCATCCTCACCTGACGGGCAGCTAGAAGCAACGGCAGCAGATGAAGTGCATGTCGGTTCTCTGTTGACCTAACAAGCATTTAGTCCACAGTGTAACAATAGTGTGCAGTGATCACTATTTGGAACGGCTTGCAATCACACAGCTGCTAATGCTGTGAATGTTTTTTTGTAGTAACATTTCCATGCAGCCTCATCTACAAAAACATGACACAAAAACCAGGGGGGGGGGGGGCGTGCCCATTAGCAGCAATGACACATCGAGTCCAGGCTAACGCTATTTATACACAGTCTGATTAAGACGGACCATTGTGAAATTCCACATGCGCTTGCCGATATCCCTGCCGACACCAGACTAAGAGGTCAGCGACCAAGAGGTCACCGCAGGGGCCGAGACGGGAAGGCCAAACAATGGAGAAATTAGAAAAAGACATGGCGGCGACCCGGCCTGTCTCAAAATACAGCCGAGTAGTGTCAGAATATCTGCAGAAGTGCGGTGAAGCGTAAAGCTGAGCAGATACGGGAGGGGTCGAATGAGAATGACAGGAAGCATGAATCAAGGAATGGATCACTGCTCCACAACCCTTTGGGAGGAACACCAACTTCCCCAACCCCCCCCCCCAACACAGCAACTGTTTAATCTGAATTTAAGCGACACATTGACTTCCATGGTAATGTGCAAACTACATTTTGCAGGCTTACTGGCATTTCTGTCTGAGGGGGCAGGTTACGTATCAATTCACTGGATCTGCGTAGGTCTACATTGCAAAAGCACAAGAGGTCCACCAGCAGGTATGAAAGCTTTATCAGAGTGTGGATATCCCAGGCTATAGTATTCCACACCTAGCCAAATATCAGCCCTGATTAACCTCTTATCAACAGTCAACAAATCAGCCCAACGGGAATTTTTTTTAATCAAAAGCATTTAAGCCGACAGCCAAATTCAGCCGTTTGTTAACATTTGTTTTGTATAATTTATAGTAAATACAATACATTTGTTAAAAACCGTGTGACCTCTGTGGTAAACAACAGCTTAGCCTGTTTTGACCTATGGTGTATCTAAGTGTTTATGTTACTGACAGACCCTTGCAGCTGCAGTACGAAGCGTAGTGTTGACATTCCTCTCGAGAGCCAGAATGCAGAAGGAACAGGTCCACTTGACACATCAAAGCAACGAGCGCACCGACTGACCAATCCCGGCGCCCGGTTCAAACAATGCCCGCAGCGCGGCAGCCAATCAGGGTCCACTTCCAGGAGTAGGTTATGGAATGTTGAAAGGTCACTGATAAAGGAGGCTGCGAGAGCACAGAGCTGCAGAAATCTCTGTCTTTCTTTCTAAAATCCATATTCACTAGTGGTACCATGAGCTCTTCCTGGTATAAAAGTATGTCAACCGCTGGAATGCGTAACAGGATATAACAGCATGAATCAAAGGAGAGGATACAGCCCTATGTTGCTAGACCAGTTGGTTTTCTGACATGCCTAGTTTTCTGGTGACAGTTTACCTGTGTCGTGTTCTTGTTTTAGGGCAGTGATGGGGAGGTTTTATATATGATTGGGCCAGAGTGTGAGTATGTATATACAGGTGAAAGGACCACAGGTCATAGTCGGACAACTCCTCTTGTGGGAGAAGCTTCTGGAATGATTCCGCCGCCCTGGCAACTCAAGTCAAGTCAAATGTCTTCCAAAAAATAGTTTAAAACTTTAAAATTTTGAGTGCCAAAAGTGGGCCCAAAAAAGTTCAAAATAGTGTCACTACAGACGCGTGCGCTTAGAAAATCATTAGAGCGATAATTTTTCTCTTCACTGCCAAAATGTGCCTCTTGTTTGTTTGACATTTAATGACGTGCGTAAGAAAACAATGGTGTAATGGGCGGGGCTTTTTAAAAATACTGTTTTGTGAGGGATGTCCCATGAAAATTGCAGTCTATGCCAGCTGGTTGCCGTTACGAAAACAATACCGCAATTTAGTAATAAATACTCAACTTGTCCTGCTCGTTCGCAACGAGACGCACCAACTAAAAACACAAGTACCATAAATAATAAAAAAACTAATGATATCACTACTGACACACACTAAAACAGTGAGCGGAGCGCAGACATCACTTCATAGCGCCATGTACCACCTCAGAGCACACCGCTGTGCAGTAGTTCAGGAGACAAACACAGGAGTCACAGGGGAACCGCGCTGGCTAGCTGCTGTGAGCGTGGGGGAGAACCAGTCATTACATGACATCAAGAGGCAGCAGGCGACCAGGCCGGGAGTTACTGGCTGCACAACAACTACAGCTGGCTGTAGTGACAGAGGGTGGAGAGAGCACCGCCTCTTTTCAACACAAACATCCCCCCCCATCACATGCTGCCTCCATCACCACCCAACTACAATCACTACGCAACTACAAACATCACCAGCCGCCTAAAAGTACCAGCACCCACCTAATAACACCACCACCCGGCTAGAAACACCACCACCCGGCTACAAACGCCACATTCCCACAAGCACCTGCATGGCGGTTTGTGAGGCGCGCTGCAGTGTTGTCGATGAAGTGCGCTGCCTATTTGTTGTGGCATGCTTCATTAGGAGAACATTAACAAACACGCTGCACTGATTTCTCACGGCTACCGCTGTAGAGAGGATACACAGTTACAATAATAATGGCGAGGTAGTGCTTCGCTTTCAGTACAGGACATGATGGAACTACTGAATGTACACGGCTTCAGGTCCTCAACCCATTCACAGCCAACTCCGCCTCCTGTCACTCAGAACGTTCCAGCGCTGGGCCCATGAAGAATGTAAATACAACACACAGGCCTTCTACAAGCTTCTCCTCACGCTACAAAAACACCAGCATACACATCAGCAAAGGTGAACCCATGCCTGCGCCCCACAGTGAGGGCTGTGCGTGTGTGTGTGTGTGCTTCTGTGTGATAACAGTGTGCATTTACATGTGGGTGGGTCAGAGGGAGATTTATTGATGAGGGAATGTATGCGTGAGATTGTGTTTGGGGAGATAAGACTGTGTGTGTGTGCGTGCGTGTGTGTGCGTGTGCGTGTGCGTGTGTGTGTGTCTTCAGGTCCTGGCTTGACAGTGCCACTCTGATTGAAACAATTGGACATGTCCACACAGGAAGACCAGGCCTGCCGTGCCCACGCAAACACCCTGAGGGCTTCACTCATGGACACTGCACTGCACTGCACGGTGACTGACAGGACGCGGCTGCCGTCACAGTGGCTGCAGACTGTGATGAAAAGGGAAGGTTCTATAACTGTCCATCAATAATTGTGACACAATCGGGGCGGGATCTCCGAGTGAGAGGCCAGATATAAAAGACTCCCAAGTCCCCACATTCAATGAAGCAGATCCCACAGCTCTGCCCCTGCCTGTAGAGCATTGCAACATGCCTTTCACTTTCTACGTGAATACAAAGAAAATCCCCGGTCACTGAGTTCCCCGAATCCTGCACTGAAGGAATATGGGCGGAGCCCAGACGTTTAAACTCTGATAACCAATCGCCTCAAAATTGAGGTCGAACGCAGCAGGAAGAGCTCCACAAAGCACATTTTGCTCCCATACTTTTGAGCAACTATCACGATAAACCTGCTGTCAGCCATCAGTATTATAGCAAGGTGTCCTTAACATTTCTCTCATGCTTCTACCCCGTCTACATCTTTCAAACAATTCATGGCATCCACGCGAGTGCGACGGCCCTGATAAGATGACAAACCCGGACTTCGGATTTCAGAACTCCTAGATTCGACCGCATCGGGGCAACCGACTCCGGCCCAACGCGCTCTGCGTGTTCGCCTCCTTGTTGCCAAACAGGTGTGAGACACAAGCCATTGTGTCACACACCTGGCATTGATAACAGACTGGCCCGAGACTGATCCGAGTATTTGTATTTGGCAAAGCAAACTGACCTCGATTCAATACAATGTCGGCCACGGCCCGCATCGTTGCACCTGGAGAGACGGCTCGCTGCGTCGCGGCGTTCGACTTCCGGCCCTCAGCAGGCGGCTTCTGTTCTCGTGCTGCTCCTGTTCAAGCTTGGCGGCCATGTTCATTCCTGAGGGGACCTTTGTTACTCCTTCTGCTCGTGAGACAATAAGCGCGGCTGGGTTCTCTCACTCCGTGGCGGTTATCATAACCCAGGGTAGGTCTGTTATCCTGGGCTGAACTTTGATTTGGTTTGGACCACGACCCTGCCTTCTACTCCTACCCATTCATACCCCACCCTGATTTTATGAAAAGGTCTGCATCTCGCTGTGTTTATCCTTGCATTGTGGTGTGTGTGTGCGTGTGCATGTGTGTGTGTGTCAAGCGCGTCCATGCATATAACCATGAGGTGCAAAAAAAATCAATGACAGTAAGCACAAAATGTCAAGGGTACCACTGGTATCCCCCGTTTCATGGACTCTCTCTCTCATGGACCTCTCTCTCTCCCCCCCCCCCCAGTGTGTGGTAAATAGGACATAAGCACGTCTACTACGTGCACTCACCATTTGTACTCGGCGCACGCACAAGCACACACACACGCACACGCACGCGGTGCCTGGTGGTCCGGCTCTCGGCTGGAAGCCTGGCCTGGCTCTGCGTCGCTCTCACGCTCTCTGTAACCGCTCAATAAACACACAGGCTTACCTGTCCATCAGAGGGATGAAGGCTTTCTGCTTTGATCCCCCCCCCCCCTCCGCCGCCAACCATACTGTGCAGACTCCCTCGCCCACATTCCATTCCCCCGTTCTGACTCTGCCATCTTCTATGAAACCAGATCGTGGGAGGACAGCCAGAGGATTCCCACCACTGTTCTGTGGTATAATACCGGGCCTGGCTGTTTGGTCATTAAGCCATTTAGCGGATTGTTTCAGATCCAAGTCATGAAGGAGAAGGCAGGGGCTTCTTCCACCACAGTCACACAACGCACAACGAGCAAAGCACCATCCTGAAACTTCACCAACCGGGTTACATTCAGCGGCTAACAATAGAATGTGACAATAAGTCTACATGAGTGGCTGGGGCACCATGCTGGCTGCCACCAAGGTGATGAATAGACCTTCATTACACCACAACCATGATGTCACCCCCTAGCTGGCCGGTTACTGTAGACATCTGCTTCAGACTCAGGCTAGTTAGACCCTCTGATGTCATATCATCAGGAGCCCTGAGCTCCTCCGTCTCCACCTTGGCCCTCTGAGTCATTTTTGCAAAATCAAAAATGAGCTTCCCTATTACTGCAATCTTTCAATAGCCGTGACATACCCTATAAATGGCACAACATACAAATTTAGCCAGACACTGTGGTAAATACAGTTACACACGCACCACCCTTATGATACATCACCACCTACAAGTTGCTGTTGGAGGAGACTGAAATACTGCTTGTGGGCTCCTTGCCACGAATCAGCTATATAACCACATTGGTCTGTCAATAACAGACCTATGGTGTGTGTGTGTGTGTGTGTGTGTGTGTGTGTGTGTGTGTGTGTGCATGCCCCCATCCAAGATCTGGCACTCAAGGAATGTGAGGGTGCAAGCACTGCATCCTTACTGGTGCCAGTCACAGACTCCATCCATTACTGGTGCACGCAATCACACTCACATGACACTCACACACAACATGAAAAGAACATTGGTAACAGAGACCCCATCAGCTGAGAGGCAGCATCACCTGTGAGACACCGAAGCCAATCAGCAGAGCATAGGCAGTTAAACATACACAGAGTTAAACGTACAGGTTCATAGTCCAAACTATGAACCTGTACGTAGTCCAGGTTCATAGTTATAGTCCAACACCAAACAAAACCATGGTAGTGTGACTTCCACAGTCTGTACTATGATGGGATGTCTAACAAGAAGAGGTGCATGGTAATACTTAAACTTACCATATAATGATAAACTTCACGTAGAGGTCAGATATTCCACAAATCAGACCAATAAGAAACTGTTTAGTGAGTTAGTGAACTGCCAGAGAAAAAGAAACACTTGTGGGTAGTGAGGTCTTGCAGGCAAACCGACAACAGAAACCCTCCACCAGAACCGGCTTGGCTGGGGGTCGGTTAAGCCGCCTGGCTGAAGGCTTCAGAGTTCAGGAGGACGAGGTACCAGGTTCAGGAGGACCGGGTTCAAGAGGACTGGGTACCGGGGCTTGTACTTCACCCAGTTTCCCTGCCGTGTAACCGCTAGACAGACACTCCGAAAGGCCATGGGTCATGACCAGTGATGGGACTACAGACCACTAGGGTTCGCCTCAGTTAGCCTCCGTTAGCCTCAGTTAGCCTCAGTTAGCCGCTAAACTCGGAGCAGAGTTTCGCTTTGACCGCAACACACTAGAGTACAACAATCACACACGGGTTATGAACCAGAACCAAAGGCAGAGACTCACTCCAAAAGCTCCTCCGTGAAACGCGTGTGGTATCGCCGCCTTGAGTGAATGTCCTCCGTGGTCCTTTGCAGACAACCTAACTTTACTCCAACTGTTCAACATTAGCCGAAGTCTCACTTCCCCGTCGCCATGTTGAACTGGGAAACGCTGCATCCGGGGACCCGTACTCGAGCACCATGGCAACCGAGGCGGCTATAGGCTGCACTGATTGGCTGGTTGACCTGTGTGAACCTATGCATCCATGGTGTGACCGCGCCCCCCCCGGGGGGGGGGGGGGGGGGGGGGGGGGGGGGGGGGGGGGGGGGGGGGGGGGGGGGGGGGGCTATTGGGTGCACTTTTTGGGTGGTTGACGTGTGTTACCCTATCAAGCCTTGGTGTGACCGCCCCCCCCCCCCTCTCTCTCTCTCTCTCTCTCTCTCTCTCTCTCTCTCTCTCCCAGGAAAGGACTGTGGTAACATTGTGGTCACAGTTATACATGTAAAACATTAGAGTTGTTAAAGTTGCAGCCTTAAACATCACATGGTATGACCGCTATAGACTTATTGACTGAGTTATTGAGTTATAGAAGTGTTAACTAACTCTCGGAGATAGAGGCAATGGTAATGACCAGTTAGTGGGCAGGATGGGGCCAACTAGGGAGCCCCCTCTAAGGTCAGGGGGCCGCAAAGTTCAATGCATTGCGGGCGGCCCAATCAATCCAATCAATTTGTTATTGGACACCATGATTGATGGTGACTGACAAGCCGCCCCCCACCCCCGTTCCTCTCTCCTACCCTTCTCTGTTGTGCCAAAACATTGAAGGCAGAACTCAACCCTTCAGTTGAAAGGTTAACTTTGCTCTTCTAAGAATTGAACGGTTGTTTTTTTTTCAGCTGACGAGATATAGGACAGCGGTAGGATCAATGAGTCAATCACTGAACGTTTTCCCATCTCATGGAGGACGTGGAAACCTAGCAGCGGCAAATACTGACAGTTTGCACGTTAGACTATTTGGATGGGTCTGTCCTGGAAACACACTGGTTGATTAGTCAGTTAGTTCATTTGTTAGTTTGTTATATAAAGTTATTTGGGTCGTAAGTCAGTCAGGCGGTCCGCTAGTTTGTCAGTTAGTTATTCAGTTAGTCAGTCAGAGACTTAGTTATAATTGGTGAGTTCACTAGTTTCCAGGTCAATCAACAGTGGCTGGATGAGATGGAGCCCACAGGCTGTGCCCTGCTGTCCTGTGCAGAGGGGGCAGGCTGTCTCTGGGCTCACCATGTGATCCACAACCCCTACGCGATCCACAACCCCCACGCCCTTGACATGGGAGAAGCAGAGATGGACGGAGCACGCAGGCAGTGGAGCTTCTGCCGTTGCGGAGACGGAGAGTCAAAGTCAAAGCGCGGAGGCGGCGGCGGCGGCGGCTTGGACCTCAACCTCCCTCAGCTTGGACCTCACAAAGAGGAGGAGATGGAGGAGGAGGAGGACGAGGAGGACGAGGAGGTGGTGGTGGAGCAGACCCCAGAAGACGGAGGCGACGACGACACCGCCGCCTCCAACAGGATTCCCTTACAGGCCAAGCTGGTCTGGAGAAGGTTCCTGTCCCTGTGGCTGAGGAGCAGATACCGCTACGACGCCACGACCCGCACCCCCTCCGCTCCCGAAGACCACCGGACGCCGGACCGGACGCCGGACCGGCCCGCCGGCGGACTCTGGAGGCACGTGACCCGTAAGCATCTGTGGGTGACCGCGCGGTCGGGCCATCGCACTCTGGTGGCCTGCGGCCCGCTGTCGCCTCCCGCGGTCCACGCCGCCGCGCCTCAACGGGAGCCGCGCGCCGCCGCGGTCGGGAGCCAGGGAGGCCCTCTGGAGGACCCCAGGGAGCCGGGGGCACCGCTGGGCAGCAGCAAGAACAACGGATTCTGGGGAACCTTGTGGAACGTGAGAACGAGTCGTCGGAACGCCCCAGGTGCATGCAGGGAAACACCTGACAGGGTCAGCCAGGAGGAGGACGGACCAGCGGGGAAACACAAGGACACGGTGAGCTACCAGGAACCACTCAGGGACCATGGACAGGAGGAGGAGGAGGGGGAGGAGGAGGGGGAGGAGGAGGAGGACGACGAGGAGGAGGAGGATCAATCCCTCTTAGTCTGCCCGGTGTTGTGGCTCGGACTGGGTCGGGCTCGCTCCGGTTCTGCTGGTGCTGGTTCTAATGCATTCAGGGCTTTCCACAGAAACACTGTTCCAGAGATGAAACACCTCTACTGGGAAGGCACACGCGTGGACTTGAAGGAACTCCTGGCTCATGATGATGAGGAAGATGAGGAGTGGTAGGCACAAGGAAGGGGGATCGCGCCAACACGTTTTATTTATATTCAATCCAATTTAAATGTTGTAGGCAACATCCAACAAATTGCAGATATTTCCTACTTGTTAGGACAGTGGACTTGGAATATGAAGTATTTGTATATAATTTAATATTGTATGTATGACAGAGAATAAAGTGTATGTAGACTATTTATCATGTGTGTGAATTTATAGTTAAATGGAAAATAATATGGATGCGTTTGTTGGATGCTGTTTGAATGTTGCTAATCGAATGTTCATCGTTCAATCCGATCGATACTGTGCTTGTCTGTGTTGGTTAATTGAGGTCGATCGACCGAAACCCGAGCTTTAGCCGTTGCCCAGACAAAGAAAACGTGCGCGATACAACACTGACCCCTTGTGGTCACCATTACACACCAGTTCGTCCTAAAGACTTGGGCCAATAGCCTGGGACTACAACAATTCTAACACTTATTTTTCCCGTATGCCTTGCTGTCAGTTGTAATTTTGACGTTGATTGAAAATGCACGGCAAATATGATCACGCAATTAAATTTCAGACCAAACAACGCCAAAGAATTTCTTAGAGCAAAACACATGCAGAATAAACGTGATCAGAGTCTGACGAAATGTAATTTGGCAGGCGAGGGAGGCTGAACGCAACAGTGGTCTCCTTGCAGGCTGTGTTAATTACGGCTGACGGTTCTGATTCTATTTCCATTCTATTTCAATTAGAATTAATTTAGAATGTATTTTCACTACAGCTCTCAAACCGTTACCCCGTAAGCTACAACTTTCTGTGCTTGTTCCTCTTCCCTGAAGTTAAGCCTCATTCTGCACGACACACATTTCTCCTTTTGGGGTCAATTAATTTAGGGTGTATTGCCATCGCGTCTTACTTGATCTCACTCATTATTTTAAAACAAGCGTTGTGCTGACCAACCCCACTCTTACTAAAGGTCAGATTTTATAATGACAGTGTAACATTCTGTGATAACAGTATACAATTCTATAGAGTATAAGATTCTATAATAACAGAATAAGATTTTATAATCACAGTATGCTTATGATCGACCTCCCCCTGCTTCATAAGGCCTGCGATCCTCGGCTCGGTCTTCCAGATCTCATCGCTGGTTTAGGATGAGCAACAGAACGGTAGTGCCATCTGAAAACCTCACAATGATGTATTGTAATAGGCCTATATGACAAGATACATGATATGATATGATATGATATGAATTAATATGATATGTGATATTATATCTGATATGATATTATGTTATATGATATGATGTGATATACTGTGTCATTATATAATGATAGGATATAATATAATAGGCTGTCATATTTTATAATATAACACACATATCATATCACATAATATGCTGTAATATGATATGTGTGATATATCATATCATGTGATATAATATATAACATATATCTAATATGATATGGTATATTATATGACGATACATAATGTGATATGCTAATATTTTATAATGAACGGATAATGACACTGGCTCACGGCAATGCTGTTTACAATGTCATGGAAAAAATATTTTCTTTTTCTTTTTTTTTCTAATTCCTATCTGGAATAGATGGTTATGTGAGTGGAAATCAACATTTCAGTGGTCCTCGTCTCTACATGGTTTTAGATAGAGGCCTTACTACTAACGCTGCGTGTTTCCGCTGAAGTCTATAGAGACCCGCCTCAGTCCACTCTGCCGGGGCTTTGCCGCGGATTCATTCCTCCTTCGCCTGTGAGGACCAGAGCAGCGTCGTTGCATCTTGGAGGCCCCTGTCCCGGGGCCGGGTCTTTCTATTGGAATCCATTGGATCCATCCATGGGTATGATTGGAATTGTCCATCAACAAGATAATAGAGCGGTGTCTGTTCATTCAGCCGCATCTGATACGGCTGAGCCCGTTGTCCCCCGCAGCGCGTCCTCGCGTCGTTAAGGACACCAGGCGACGTCACCAGCTATATGATCACAAAGGGAGGTGGTGTGTGGGGGGGGGGGGGTTTCTTATGTGATTTACCCACTATAAGAAACACATTTTAAATACGCATCGTTATGTGTTCATATTGGTATCCTATATGAGTGTCGCTAGCGGTGTGAGTGTTATTCAGGCCGTGGTGTTTCTTGGAAGAGGCAGGCACCACGAGGAATGCGGTCTCCCAGCCCGGATCCCCGAACCGTGGAAACTTATCATCATCATCATCATCATCATCATCATCATCATCATCATCATCATCATCATCATCATCATCATCATCACCTCCTGCCGTGAGCGGGTCGGGCCTTGGCACGCACAGAGAGAGATGCTGCTGCAGTGCTGAACCGCAGCTCAGCAGCAGCACCCACTTAGAAGACGTGATGGAGGCTCGCGCGTTGCGCCCACATCGGACGTGCTCGTGTTGTGTGGGTGAAAAGGTGTGAATGGATGAATGTCACGTATTGACACGGGGCCGCTCTGAAACCCTTCACAGCCTCTCTGGCTTATTCAAACACTTTATGTCTACATTAAAACGATTTGTTCTTAGCGCCTCTGATACAAACGTGTGGACCGGGACAGACCAAAGTCTGTACGCAAGAGCAGTTGGCTGCATACAAAAAACTTAAATTAATCAATCATACATCCTCAAGTCAAATGTAAATACACTCACATGTGGCAAAACAGCTGAATCGCACTCAACGTTTAACGGGACGCGCGACTCCAGAGGTCCGACATCGCATCGCGGTGAAGAGGAACCCATCCGCGAAGCCTCCCCGGACGACACGGAGGACTTCATGTCGTCTTATGACTTATCGCCATAAGTCAGCGCCGACGTGCGTGTGAAGCCCCCCGGGCCTTAACGGGACATCGGTCAGACGAATAACCTTCAGGGAAACCTGCGCCTTCATATTGTTAGTGCACACACAACGCATACTTCCCGAATGCATCCAGAACTTTGGAGTTCTGGATGCATTCAGGAAGCTGCGTCACATCCCAAGCATCGACAACAACCCAACATTCAATAATGAATAAGTGGTCAGGGGTCACTCGGGGGCCACGCGTGACGTGTGGTGGTTTATGGGCCACTTCGTTTCACGCCAAATCCAGGGGAGCGTAAATGATTTAAGATCCTCCGTGTGGGGTCATGGGTTAAGTTGTGAGGGCTTCAGCTGCAGCGGAGGACAAAGGTCGCGCATTTTGTCGACCCCCTCCTCTGCCCTGAAGTTCTCCCGATGCAGAAACCGCCTGCCTTCTGCTGGGGTTTGATTTTGAGTGCTTTCCATGGTTGAATCCGTCTTCAGACCTGAATCAGATAAGGCGTGCCTGTGTGTGTGTGTGTGTCTGTGCCTGTGTGTGTGTGTGTGTGTGTGTGTGTGTGTGTGTGTGTGTGGCTGTGTGTGTGTGTGTGCGTGCGTGCGTGCGTAGAGGCTTAGGTGTGTG